>JAPYYW010000400.1:0-56743 GCA_030522545.1 Cremastinae sp. A BG-2022a | reverse complement strand
CATTATGCGAAGTTGCATGAAGAATGCGTCTAGAAGAACAGCAAAATATCAATGAAAACGTCAAAAAAGCGGCCGCGTAGCGGTCGCGTTGTCGCTCGTAAGGATAAATTGTGCATCAAAATACATATCTCGAAAACACACAACTTAATCATTTGTATGGTACACATCGTTTTACCTCTCGCGTGAGTCCACCGTCATCAACTGAATAAGACCTCTCCAGTTAGGAATGAAGTAGGACATTTTTTACCTTCTAAGCGTGACTAATTTTTATCGAGAGCTTATTGAATTCTCTCAACGTTTGACACGAGAAAAAAAAAATTTTCTGTTAATTTTCTTAATCAATTTTTGTCAATTTTTTATAAAATTTCTCCACGGAAGAAGATATTTAACCCATTTTTATATATATTTGAATGAGTATTAGAGAGTAATTTTAATCAAATAAAGTAATTTTAATCAAACAATAAAGAGAAGGTCTACATTTATCATTTATTGGGCTGACAATAGAGCTAGCACCTGACGAATAATAACAATTCTGAAAAATAATGTTCAGAATGTTTATAACGACGCACGAAACATAATTAATTTAAATAGAAGCTATCAAGAATTTTTTCTTCAAATAGAGTTGAAACTTTTTAAATTTCAAAACTAGGGAAAAAAGATTAACACAATTTTTTTTTAACCGACGTTTTTTTATAGCGTGAGTGGCAATAATGTATAGTTTTCATTGCTTCAAGAAAAAATTTTTTTTAAAAGGCTATAGAAAAAACTTATATTTTTTCAGCCTGAGAAGTTTTTCATTCTGGATCAAATAGCTTCTCGGGTTTCTTACAGTCTCGACTCCTTCTTCGTTTTCCCTTCATTTTTTCGGATACATTTTTTTTCACCCTTTAGGTACACGCACTCGAAAGCTCGGACGAGTGGTCTCTTTGCTCTTACGATATTTTTCTTCTCTTTCTCTCTCTGCACTCGAGGAAAGAACCAGAGGTCCAAGAAGAGAAAAGACACGGCAGGGAAGAGGAGAGAGGAGAAGAGAGGACGCGTGAAAAGTGTGGATTCCTCGCTTCAATACGCATCTTCGTGCACATACACATCTCGATGGCCAAGAGTCTCTCTACCGTGCTCCCGTTCTTTGCCTCCCCATATTTCATCGCAAAAAATTAATCCACCGGGTGTCTCGAGACAAAAGAAATCTCAAAACTCGTCAGGTGTTTGTCAATATATTTACGAACTAATTAATGGAATTATATCAAGAAATCTTTCAACATTTATCGCAGTTTTCTTTAATGATTTTATCTCTATAGCTGGAACGCGGTAAAATGAATTTTTAATTCTTCCAATTCAATTTTTTTATTGAAATGTTGTAATTACGATTAATTATTATTTGGATTTAAGATGATTGTGTTAATTTTTTTACTATTTTATCCATACTACACTGAGAAACAAAATTTGTTGGAAAAACAATTTTTTATTTGGATTAACTAAATTTCTTTGTCCGATACGGTCGAATGAATATTATGCAAATGTAACTAAATTATTTAGTAAAATCTGTAATAAATAATTGATTAAATTTACAAAATTTCTGTCGAATCAATTGGAAATTTAGTTGCCACTTCAATTGATTTTGGCAGAACATTTTCTTGTCCCCAAACAGAGTGTCTCTCATAGATTTTTGCAATTTATTGCAAATTTATTTTTGGAATGAAACATATATTGTAAATAGTTTTCATTTATGCATGAATTTCGACGTTGCCAAGTGTGCGAAATACGAAAATAAGACTCGTCGATTTTCGTATGCGAACTTACGCGTCGTGTATCGCGTGTGCGCATAGATTCGATCCTCCCCACTGGAATCGCGATAAAAGAGTCTACTGCCTTCCGGTTTCGGCGGCCCAACCTCTCGCTTCTGACTCGCTCGAGCGAGACCGAGCTGCGTACGTTTTTCCTTACGAATCGCTTTACGAATTTATATTCGCCCAAATCAAAATTTTAAAAAACTTTCAAAAACTGTATACATATATGTATATATTTAAAAAAATGTTAATCTACTTTCAAAAGAATTTTTCAATTTTGATAATGACACTCACAAAAAAAAACGATAAATTGAAAAATATCTCAATAAAAAAAAATTAATACAGTATTTAAAACGAGTAAACTTGAAAAAATATCTGAAAAAATCTCTTCAAAAGTACAAAATACGATGGAACAAAAAAGCTTCCTACGTTGAGAAGAGTAACGCAAAATCTTATCTCGGAAAAATACAAAATTTTGATAAAAATTTTTTAACGTGTTACCCAAGCGATAAAAAAATGATTTATTTATCGATTTCGATTTATATACGTGTGCGTATAAAAATTTTTGTCAGTATATACTGAAGAGATTCTGTAAAAAAACGTTTTTTTTTCTAAAAGTGCACTCAAAAGATGCTATAAGAAAGAAAAAGTCTCGGAAAGTGAGAAGAATAAACAAGGGTTCATCGTCCTGGATGGAAGACGCTGTCAGTTTTTTCCCCCGTCGAACGGTACGGGTTTAAAAATAGAAATAAACAATGCGAAGACGGAGCGCTTATTGTTGGATTTGTCGTGTCGTGAATCACGCGAGTGTGTTTCGAGTTCGGAGCGAGAAGAAAGGTCAGGTGCGCGGCTGCCTCTCAAAGTCGTATTACAAGAGGAACCCGTCGAGCACGAAGTATCAACGACTTTTATCTCTATATGTGCATGTGCGCGAGAAAGAAGTAGAGGGAGAGGAGGAAGAAGAAGGCAGATTGAAACACTCTTCTCGCATCGCTCGTTTTTTCCCGCGATCCTACAATTACCGCTACGACAGCAAAAAATACTTTTTTTCTTTTTTCTTTTTAATCAACCATAATAAAACATATAGAGCGATATCAAAATTTTATGAAGACGAATGAAATTTTACAGACCAAGGTACTCGTCGATTATTTTTTCGCGATAAAAATGGTCCAGACAAAATACAATATTTATATGTACCAATAAAAAAAAAACTGGTGAACTTTTCGTTCTTTCCGAATCGACGGAACGAGAAGTATCGTAAAAGATTATGGAATAAATATTTCCAGATGGAATTTTCATGAGAGAAAATTGGAAAAAAATATTTGTGCAGTTGGGAAAAAATGAGAGAAAAAGTATAAGAAAAGAAGAAACGAAGGTAGTTAAATTTTGTCTCGATACTTCCCACGCGTCTCAGCAGAATTTTCTCGCTATCTTTCTCTCTCGTTGCGAATTTTAATATGCAGACGATAGAACGTTTTCGCTCGGCGACATTTTCAACGGACGTTCGCGCGGAACGGAACGAAGCGGACCCTCTCTCCGGCGCTTCGAGAATTCCCTCCGCGCGCGAGAAAGAGACGAGACGAGAGGAAGAGAACACGGTTCCGCGTTTCACGACAAGGGACTCCTAACGAGACACGGGCCATCCGTAAGGATATATAAATGTAATACTTTACGAAACGAAGCCTCGAAACGCTCCGCCACGTTGACCGAATTTTAATTCCGCCCGTGGATGTGCGAATAATATCAAATTATTTTTAAAAATATATCAAAGCTATATAAGAACGTTTACTCTTTTTTTTTGAATTTTCTTCTCGTAATTTTTTCATTATTTTTCTAACGTCGATTTATTATTATTATTATTTATTATTATATTATATTTTGCTCATTATTTCAAATTATGAGAAATTTGTGAAAGAAAATTATTCTTTTAAAATATATATTAAGTACTAGCGGATTATAGGGACTAGGGCTCTTTGCGATCTCGCGTTTATATATAATAGGGAAATTAACCGTTGATTAAAAATTGAATATCATCACTAATTTTCCACATTTTTTATTATTGAATGAATTTCGATAGCAAAAATCCGCTATTTAAAAAAATTCTTAAAAAATTGTTTTTTGCACAAAAAAAGCAAATAGTTTTTCAAAAGTAAAAAAAATACAATAGAAATAATCATATTTGTTATATGACCTTGTGAATAAAAAACTTTTAAAATCTATAACAATTCTGCAAATTTATCATTTTTTTAAATCTTTTTTTCTCAACGAAACTTGAGAAAATCTTAATTTAGCGAAACTCTTTTTTAATTTTTAACATTTTTTCCCATTGGCAGAACTTCGTTTTACGAAGATAGAAAACTTCTAACCAAATTTCAGTAAAATCGAAGGGGGTTGATTCCAAGCCTGATGTTAAAAGATGCCATTTTCGAAGATAAATATGTCTCGATTTCCAGACTGCGAAGCATCCTCAAATTTTTCCCACCTTCTAATACAACACCAAAGAACGTCGATACAAATTTTCAACGAATTATCTTGGGAAAAAAATTTAATCAATAAATTTGCCTCTACGATACATGCGTGGAATCTAAATTTTTATACAGAAGATACATTTTTAAATGATTTTGATTCGTATTATATCCGTTTTTTCGCGAATTTGTGCTCGAATAACGATTTCTTGATTCGTTTATATATTAGCTGTCATATATGCCCGTTGTTTCAAATCGTGAAGAATTACCATCAATTTTACTTCGGTTATTAAAAAAATAATTTGCTGGAAGATTTACGCGTTCGTTCCTGGCGAATGCGATTTATCATCGTGCATGTGTACGCGTTCGTATATCTAATTCTCATGAATCAAATGGAAGGCGCCAAGGATAATTCATGATGTACACAGAGACGAGGAGAATACAACGAGAGACCGAGAGGGAGGAAAAGGGAGAAGAAGGAGAATGGAGCGTAGGAGAATCGCAGTCCAAAAGCGACGAATGCACGAGACGTTCTGTGCAAAATATAATGCAAAATAATACAGTTAATCCAGTGAGTTATTGATTTTCTATACTTCAATATCGAGTAAGCTTTAGCATAATTTTTCGCATTTTTATTATCAATCATTTTCACGTTACAATTTTCTGTACGCGAAACAGAAATTAACGAGTTTGACGATCGTATACTTGCAATTTATATAAAAAATTAGAGTCTGTTCAATCGATTGAAAAAACTTATTGAAAAAAAAATATTAAAATGACTATAAAAAAATATAAAAATGTACTAAAAAAGTTGAACGATAAAATAAAGATTTTTGAAAAAATGAACATGACACGAAATGTTTTTTTTTCGTGCCTAGATTAAAAATTCCAAAAATGAATCCAATGATATTTTTGAAAATATTACTTATACATCTGAAGACCGCCGGTGATGATACAAAAATCTCGAAAATATTCGTTGATTCGACACGGAGGAATGTAAAGAAAATGTGTGGAGAGGAAAGGCGATAGACGTGAGAGCGAGAGATTCGCGTCGATTTAGCGTGGTCGTTCCCTCACATAATATGTATCTCGGGGAAGGAGAGGCTTTGTCTCGGCCCCTGAAAGCCTTCGCCGCGGTAAACAGAGTTAGGACCATCGTATACACTCTGTGTAAAGCGACGAATAGAGGATCAGCTTTTGAGAATACGTGCGTATATTGTTGTGTGACGCATTCCAGAGGTGGTGTACCATAACCGTCCTCGTGCACGAGTCTCCTAGCTCCCTTTCTACTCCTCCTTCCCTCCACACAACGTAACAAAAATCAAACAAATTAAAATTACGAAAACACCAAAAGTCTCAGAATTTTTCTCACGTCTATATATAAAGCTAATAAAACAAAACAAAGGCTGTGTGTCGAATTTTGCTGACTTTAACATTTGTTTCACAAAAGTAAAAAAAAAAAAAATTAACTAAAATATATTTGTCAAAGTAAATGTCGATTAAGATATAGTTCTATATCGGTACAGTTAAATAAGTTTTTGTCTCAATTTATCTCCTTACCATATGGTTTTTTTGAACTTATTAAGAAAAATTGTTGCAGATTGTTTCTCAAGAACTTGTTCAAAATTCAAGGTCATCCACAATGACTTCTATTTGCTACATACGTATGAAAATTACGAAAAAGAAATCTTACCAATTTTTTAAAAAACTGAGGGAAGTTTCTGAGGGAAAATTGGAATTTTTAACAATAAGTATCTCATCGATTTTTACGTGGTAAATCCTCTTAAAATGTTATACGTGTATGCCATATAAAAGAAGGTTTTTGTACTAATTTTCAATAAATTTATAAGAAAACGATAAAACGATAGAACTACCTTATAAAATCAATGTATTTTTCTGGAATCAAGCAATTGTAAATGTTTCCAGCTACAAAATCGGCACAAAAACATGCCTTTGCCAACTATTTAATAAAAATATTCGTATAATTGAAAGTTCGATTTTTAAGATTGAGTAGGTGAGACAATACAATTCCGTAACTTTATTTTCAAAAAAAAATTATTTGCACAAAAAGTGTCTCTTTATAAAAACTCTTTGTTATATTCAATAAAAAATTTTTAAACTGTAAAAAAAACTCGAGGTTTTGGGTCTTTTGTATTAACTGTTAACGATAAATGACGTTAAAACGTTACCCAAACCTATAATACAAATACGCCAAACATTGATAGATTTCCTAACTTTAATCAAATCAACAACTCTAACGATAATAACGATAATTTTTAATTCTTAAAAACTTGACCCTTTAATTTCGTTATTCTCTAATTGCAGTAAAAAGCACGTTCAAAAAAATGTTGTAAAAAGTATTCAACTTGACTTATTGGAAGACATCCTTAAATCGAAATCGATCGAATCGTTGAATCATAAAAAAATTAAAAAATAAACAAAAATACTAACTTTTACATTTATACATATACTATCTTGTAATACGAAGGAGCATAAATTCTTTTTTTTAGTCGCAAATTATAACAATGGTTGGTGTAGAAAGATATCGTTCGATCGTAAATTTTGTTCGAAGCGCAAAAATGTGGGGGATTGTTGAAGCGATGAAATGTCTAAGATCGAGAGAAATTGAAGTTGAAGGAGCAAAATGATCGAGGAGAGATCGAGCGTGGAAAGGGTGGGAGGCGAATCGCCAACGGGAGAGTTCGCAACGCGAGAAAAGGCGTTTTTAGCCTCGCGGAAAAATCGTTTACGCTTCAACTGCACAAACGGAAATATTGAAACTCGTGAAACGAGCGAGAGCGATTTGGAATCGGCTCTTACGTTTCCTTCTCTCTTTTCATCTGTGCGAGCATTATTTCGCCCGCGTTCTATTTTCGACGAGCCAACAACTCAAACCGCGCCATTAAAACGTCGACCGATTCGGCACCAACGATGACGAAGACGAGCGCGACGCCGGAGATCCGCCGAGATCGTACACTCGGCTCGAAATGACGAAAAATGCAGCCTCGTGTCTCGACCTTACCTCACACATTCATTTTTTTTCCTCCTGATCTTGACGTTTTTCAACCTATCGACCAACGCGAAGGCTCGTACTTGTCAAAACTTCAGAGAAAGTCTTTCTTTCGTCTACGTTTATCTAAAATACATATTTTTTAAAAATTGTTCCTCGGGTACTATGCCATTTAAGGATGCATGAGCGATATTTTTAAAAATATGAGAATTTTATAAATTTTTCATATTTTGTTTTTAAGCATGTGACAAAATATTGTGCCAAATTTAAGATCGTTTTACTGAGTGGTTTAAGAGTTATGAAACACCAAAGTTGTTGAGATTTAACATTGCTTCTTATGGAAAATTCATAAATTTGCACTGAATACAAATTTTTAAATATGAGATTCTTGTGAATTTTTTTTTATATATTCGTAGCAGTGCTGATTTTGTATAGACAGTAATTTCAAAACGTTTTACTAATTTTTTTAAAATTTAATTGTTTAAACAATAAGAATATTTCTAAATTAATGTTAAAATAAACTGTGGTTGTTAATAGATAGTTAAACTAAGATTCAAAAAATTTGCAACTTTTTTGCAAAAGCCAGAGTCTGGATTTTACGAATTTAATATAAAGAATTTACTTTTTGCTGATGGACTTGTCTGTCCCATACATTCTTAAAGTTGTATAAAATCGACAGTTTTTTCAAAATTTTCACCTTCCGTGTTGGCTTGATTAAAATTATTACTTGAATGTTCTTGAGATAGAATTTTCTAAAAAAATTGCACAGGTCGTCTTTATCATTGTGTTATAGTGTACACAACATTTAAATAGGCTCTACCACGTATAGTAATCAAAATATTGATTTTTAAAAATTGTCTCTTTCAACATGAGCTCATAGGAAATTAAACATGCAAGCGACGATTTTCAACACATCTCATCGTGTATTATCGAATATTTTGTTCAATACATTGAAATAAATGCTGAAACAATTTATGCATATTTCACCGAATTTCCCCGGTACTTTGAGAGAAGATTATATTCAGTTCAATCAAACAAACACAAAGCTTTAAAAAAGCTAAAAAAATATCCATTCATTTTTCTAATGTGCCTTTTCATCAAAGAGAATCATTTTCTTTGTGTCTTCCGCACGTTTTAAATAAAAATACGAAAATCTGTTTATTCGAAACAATCGTGTACCCTTTTAAGCAAAAGCCAGACTCTGATGGATTCTACGAATTTAAAGTCAAGAAATAATATTTTTCTTGATAAAATATTTTTTGTCATTTTATTTTTGCTAAATATATCTTCACGTACTTAATGTCAAATTTTTTTTTTCTACGAAACATTTTTTTGTAACTCTGTGATTTTTATTCCACTACTCCACCAAGCAATAGATGATCGAATTTCTATTGTTTGTAGAAGTGATTCGTTATTTTATGTCTCGACGGAGAGGTTCGCACGAGAAAATTATTTACGAAGAAACGAATGACGAGTCGGCGAGGAGTCGAGAAGAGAAACAATTATCGATGAGATCGCATCGATTAGTCTCGGTTTTGTAATCGCATTCGTACTCGATCGAAGAAGGGAAAAAAACTAGCGTCGTGCCACGTGGGAAGGGGGAGCGAAGCAGAAAACCGAGAGAGAGAGAGAGAAGAAAAAATAAAACTTGGCAAAAATATATCGAGAATCAGCGATGCATTGAGAGAAGTTCGTGACTCGAGGCGAGGTCAGCGCGTGGACTATTTGTTGGCTCGAGAAAATTCAAAACATTATACCTGCAGCAAAGTCATGAAGGAACAAAGAAAGAGATAAACAAATAATTTTTTTTCAAAGAAGTCTCAAATCTTTCGCGTCGTTCCGAAAAGTCATTCTCTCCCTGATGACAGCAGATTAGAATCTAACAAAAAAAAACCCCGTAACGCGTGTCGTATATTTTAATAGAGAGAAAAAAAATGTCCGCGAGCTGGTAGTTTCTCGCTGAACCGAGGAAATAAAAAAAAAGAGGATAAAATACATGGAGATGAAAAAAAGGAAAAAGAAGAGAGAGAGAGAGAAAAGAAAGGGACAAATAGAGGACATGCGCAAAAAGCGAATGATCGTTTCACGGTCTCTCGTCTCCGTTCTTCTCGCTCCGATCGTTTCGCATGGTCGATCCCGTGGACCGAGAAAAGACTACGTGCGGGAGATCGAGAGAGAGAGAGAGCGAGAGAGAGTGAGAGAAAGAGAGAGAGAGAGAGCGTCAGCTGCAAGTGCAAACAACGGATGAAGGAAAGTTATACAAGCCTGCGTATATTTTTCACGGTGCCAGCATCTGTCGATACCGACGACTGTCTACGCAACGTTAATACGTGCAAATTTCCCTTACCCGCGTTTCTCCGTTCAAAGATTCACTCGTCATGCACGCTCCGACGCTTCGAAACGTAACAAAATTAAAAAAAAAAACACAAAATTGCGTGCCTCGACGCGCTTTTCAATTTTTCAGATTATCTTCTATTTGTATATTTTAATCCATGCTCAATAAAACTCGTTAAAAAGGAAGAATTAAATAAGCGGGCGATTAAAACGAAAACGTTGAATAACAAATCGGAGAGTTAGGTCTCGGAATTTATCTTCGGTTCTTCTTCCGCAACAAACATCGATGTAACGTTCGAAACTATTTTGCGCGTACAGACGCTGATTGAAAAAGAAAAAGAAAATAGCGAGAGCTTTTTACCGTCGAAAATGCAGTGCGTGTACGCGAGCGAGTGAAAAAGCACGAGCGTGTGTATCTTGGTAGAATGCCAGTTGCAAATGGCATCCGAGAAAACAAATTGTACCTGTTTAGCGAACGCCAATGGCGCGGTTACAACCTCGCAGCCCCTTTTTCTCCTTTTATTTTTCTTTTTTTTTTGCGCGCGCGAGTATTTTTCCTGCGAGCTAGCCACTCTTTGGAATAAGGCTCGCGCGCGCGCGCGTGTTTGTGAGATATGTACAAACGAGAGAAGGTTCGAAGTCTCGGCCGCTTTTCCAATTCCCTTCACCTGGCATGCCTGACGCTCCTCGTCGCTGGCAAGTTACGACCACGTGACTCTCTATTCTCATTCCTATATTATTAACTCCCCGGGTTGGCCAATTTTTGCCTGGCTTTCGCGAGAAATGAAAAATTCAGCGTCCCCCGAGATATTGGCAAATTAAGAACTCTCATATTTTAGCATCGTTACGAAACGATTTCGACTCTCCCGAAGCGTATACTCGCGACGAGTACGATTTTCTTACTCGTTCGATTTTCTCACGTTCTCGTATTTGACTCGACACACTTTACTTTTTTTTTTTCTTAAAATTAATCAAAAGTCGATTCGAAACTTGATCTTCGAGCCGAGATGAAGTTTCTCTCGATTTCATTGGGATCTGATGAGTAGTGAAAATATAGTGACAAAAACTTACTGTTGAAGACGAGCAATTTCCTCGTGGATCCAAGCCTTTTTATCGGCGACTTGACACCGTCGATTTCCTCCTCGTCCATTCTCGCTGTCACGCCCGTTTTTTTACCGTGAAAATGCACTCACGAAGAAAACGAAGGAGCGCTCTCCAACTCGCCGGAAATCCTCTCCGACACGTCAAATGCACGAGGAAATAAAATATATCACTTTTCTTCCGAGCGTGTACGACACAAAACGTTATTTTTCTATCAACGTTCGGAGCAAAGCACTGAAACCGGAAAAAAACAATTACGTTACGATCGATGCTCGTTTTTCTTTTCTTTTTTTTTTCCGCGAGCGAGAGAATCTTTTCACGAGTTTTATGGACACAGAAACAAAAGGCACCACTTGTCACAGAGGTCGAACATTTTCACGTCGATTATTGTGTGTATTAGCGCCACGCTCGCCTCCGCTCGCTCCGAGGCGTCTCGATGCTCGGAGATCGTAACGTGCGCGCGGCAACGCGCCCTCCTAAAACCGGTTTACGACGCGAAACATCGATGAATTCGTTATTTTTCCTTTTTTTCCCCTTTCTCTATCTCTCTTTATATCTCGGAGCCCCGCTGTTTCGTGCTCAGAGCGGAGTTTGCCGGGGAGCAAAAAAGAGCGTCACAAAGAAGGGTTACCGAGTTTTGCAAACGAGGTTAAGAGACGAACGTCGGAATCGTTTTCGAGTGTACGCGGAGTACGAAAGCACAGAAGCGAGAAATAAAGAGCATGGAGAAAAAAAAAAGCGTCGAATGCGGACACAAAGAAAAATAACGCGACCGGGGCACCCCCTCGATTCGGATGCTCAAATTTTTTTTATTTCTCGCGCGACGTGTATCGGTAACGGAGCGGCACTCTCGTCTGTCTCATTTTCGTCTCACGACGAATGAAGTCGGACGAAAAATTCGGTACGAACACCCGCGTGTCGATGCGCTCGGTGCGAGCTTGGCGAAAACAAAAACTAAATAAATATAAAACGATCGGGGCGCGGTAAACAAGTATTACGGAAAAGAAAAACAAAGGAGGAAAGAAAAAGTAGTCGGAGGAGCGCGTAGGTCAACCTAACCGCGACGTTGGTTGCCGCAGCAGTGCGCGAGCCAACTCAAAGTCGGCTTAATCCCACGGAGAGGCTATATGGGTTCCGAGGATATTCTTGGAGTCGGCCGTGTGCATTAATTCAAGTTTGGGGAGCTCCGCTCGCGCCATAGGCTCGCCGCTCGAATCACCACGCGACGAGGGCCCCCCCCCCGTTACGCACACATATTTACCCATTCGTACGTACACGAGCTACGACCGCCAGTTGCCTAGCAACTGTTCTCTTCCTCGTGTACGTTTTTCTCATTCACCCTTGTTACTATCCGTTCGTACCATATGGTCGGATTTGCGAGCGGATTTTCAAAACGACGCTGAAATTGCAGCAGTTGCGACATCTATCGTAAACAAACTTCAACAAGTCGGTACATCGGGAATCCTTTTAAAAATATTATCTAACGAGGGACAACTTGAAACTGAAAAATTCGTTCTTACAATGGATTTTCTATTCTTTTAGATGATGCAATGCAAGATCTCTCTCTACAAAAATTTTTATTTTTTTTTCATTTATTTTTTTTTAAGGATGTTATATGCCCAGTCAAATTCGCAGTATATCTATTTGTTTTTTCAAACTGTTTTTTATGCGCAAACAATAATGGTAATACATTTTTTTATCCAGATAGTGATTTAAAGAATAAAACTAGTGTAGATATGAATAAATTTCTACAGTGTGAAATAAAATTAAGATCTGATTTGACTACTCGAGACACAGACATTTTGTGCAGTCAGCCAATCACAACTACGCAATTTGAGATGCCCTGGACACGAAAAAATTCAATCAAGGAATTTGAAATATGTTGCTTTTTGTTTAAAAAACTTATTTCTATGGAGATTATCAATATTAATTATGAAATTTGTACAAAATCATTCGAAAAATTTGTAAGAAACTAATTATTATTTTTTAAATTCGTTTTTTTTTAATTTCTGAGATAAAATTACGTTTTATAAAATATATCTATTTTTACGACAAAAATATTTTTTACATTCTTTTGGTAAAATTCTATTAACGTTATTTACACTGCAGATTAAAGAACAACGAAGTAATAGAATCCGGAAAAATTTGCGTTTTTTCTGAGCACTCAATTTTTACATTTAAAAAAATCAACTGTCACAAATAAATGTTTTACCGTCATTCAATTCGAATAACAAACCGTACATGTAACAAATTTTATCGAAATTGATTCGACTTCTCAAACACGAATCATAAATACCAGGCGATTCAAACACGCGCTTTGCACGTGCTAGCTTCTACTTCTCGAGTAAAATTGACTTTTTGTCAATTTAACGTTTGCGAACTGTCACTTAACATCTACAAAACGAAACAAAACGAAATTTTCGAGAGTTCATCAGAAAATCCAGGAAGGTCTATTTCATTCTAAACGTGACAGTTTTACTTTATATATAAGGAAATATAAAATGAACAAAGAAATAAACTTTCGCATTGATCTGTCAGTAAAATAGAATGAGATAATGAAAATTAAACTATACAAATACGAGTAGTTTATTTTCCAAAGTATATCCAAGCTGTAGCTGACAACCTGTAGGTTATTGTCATGGCAACGATTTCATCACAAACACGTGCTGAATTCCTCGGAGCTACGCGGAACAAATCAGTACGATGTGACAACGTAAAAGAAAACAATTCGTGTCGCAACAATAGCTGACTCGTTCGCTAATAAACAATAATAGTCTAGCGCAAGTAAAATATAAATTTTTTAGAGCGTCAACGTTATTTGAATATTAAAACTTGGTCACTGGATTCGAGGATGGAGCGTCCGGCGACAGCGAAGTACGGAGAGAGGCCAGGATCGAGTTGGCGCAGTCGAGAGTCCAAGGAGGATGCTGAAAAAACGGATTCACCGGTGGAAGAAGCTCCGACGAGTGGACGGCCTCAGACGAGAATCGAGAGACCTGTCTCGAGGAGAGGCTTGCAGAGCTCGGCGCGAGAGTCGAGCGCCCAGAGTGCCGTTGTCCAGAGATCGACGACGCCCGCGAGGAACGCGATCGCGAGGCCACCCTCGGCTTCCGCTTACTCCCAGCGCGTCGTGGCAGGAACTTCCAGACTCGGCACGACGAGCGCGACCGGACCTTTGAGCCGAGTCAGCACCGGCCTTCCCCCGAGTGCTCAGATGAGCATCAACGTTCTCGATCGACCAATCACGCAACAAGGCATAGCCGGTGTTCGTCCGGGTACAACTCGAGGACTCCCAATGACCAGGTTTCGTTTCTTTCTCATTCTACGCGTCATTATTTTCATCTGTGTAGACAAAGAGATAAAAGATATCAGCCAGTTGTCGATCTCTTTCAACAAATTGCCTAGAAAATAAAAACTCGTATCAGCTAAATATTTTATTCAATATTTGTCAATGGGTTTTAACCCTTCGTGTGTACACTGGGTCTTTTAAGGAACAGACAAAATTCCAAACTTAAGGTAGTACAAGCGCAAAGCCGTGTTGAGACAGATTTTCTTAAAAATTTGCACAGGTTTTGCTTAATGTCGTATGAAAACGTGTGTCAAATTTTACAAAGTTTAAACATCTAGAAATTGAGATATTATACATTGTAAGTCGTTGCTTTTTCGAATCTTCCATAAGTGCCTATGTTAAAAGTAGCTGTTTTAAAAATTTAATATCTAAGTAATTATATGATAAAGCCTTTTTAAATTCAGCAAATACTTTAACATAATGCTAACGAAGATCTGTGCAATTTTTGAATAAATTCTGTCTCAAGAAATTTCAAGTGATGATTCTACATTTAGTTAACACACAAGGACAAACTTTAAAATCATAAAATCACTGTAAAATCATCAGTTGAATTTATTCAATTTATTCAAAAATTTTACAGATCTTCGTTAGCATTGTATTAACATGTTTACAAAATTTAAAAAGGCTTTACCATGTAGTTATTTAGATATTAATTTTTAAAAATTGCTACTTTTAACATGATTTCTAGATGGTGAAGCTTTGTAAAGTTTGACACATGCTTTCATATGACATTAAAGAAGACCTGTGCAAATTTTTAAGAAAATCTGTCTGAACACGGTTTTGCGGTCGTACTACCTTAAATTAACACCATTTTAACACCACATTTTTAACAGTGATACGACTTGAAGATTATTTGTCAAAATATGTGTGAAATTTAGAATAAAATTGTTAACTGGATTCTAGGCAAATTCAAGACAAAAGATACTACGAGGGCTTGATCCAGTTGAAAATTCGGGAGCTGAGTCAGGAGATCGGTGTGATAAGTCGGGAGGTCGACGCTCAGAATAAAGAGCGAGCAACGTTTCTGCACTACGACAATCGAGCGAAAGAGCTGGCAGCGGAGTTGACCGAGTTGCAAGGACAGTTGGCCGATTACAACATCGTGATCGACAAAGCGAGCTCGAACACCGAGAGGGAAGCCATCGAGGAGGAGACTCGAGAGATGGCGATGCAGAACGAGCGGGCGTCAGTGGAGATCGAACACTTGTTCGAGCAGAGACGTTTCAAGGAGCAGCAATTGCGAGACGCGACGGAAAAGATGGAATCGGAGCAGAAAAATGCGGCGAGGGTGATCGAGACGATGGATCGTGAGAGTCGGGACAAATACGACGCTCTGGCCTCGGAGAAGGACGGCCTCGAAGCGGAGATCGGAAAAATGCAGCGGGAGATGGATCTGCTGGCGGGCGAGAGGCGACACCTGGAGGAGCAAATAGCGCTCTCGCAAATAAAGCAGGAAGCCGTCAAATTGCGAGTTAAACTCGCCGAGGTCGAGGCGAAGAGAGACAGATTGCAGGAGGAGCAGAGAAACAAATTGTCGCCGGAAGAGGAACGGGAACGTTTGCTGGCAAAGGTAAAGCAGGACAACATGGACATCGCTGCGGCCGAGCGACGAATCGGTGACGCTGAAAAACAGATAAACCAGGTGGAGCACGAGCTCGAACAGCTAGAAACCGACTTGGAGGACGGTCAATCTGAAAAACAGGTTAAATACAAAGAGCTGAGAAAGCGAGAGGAAGCTATGGAACAATTCATGCCAACTTTCGATCAGAACAAGAAGGATGAGGTTGAGAAACTCGAGAAGTTGGAGCAGAACGTGGTCGAGCGACTCGAAGAATTGTCGTACGCTATCGACAGGGACGCCAGAATGACACCGAGCGAGGAAATGGCGCTCCTCAGGATCAACACGTCGGGAGAATATTCCGATGGCGCGGGAACCGATCAGAGCTTCGAAGGATTGACCAAGGAGCACGCGAGGCTTCAGCAGATCCTTGCCAAAATGGAGACACTGGAGAGAAGGCTGAAAAATGAATTGAAAGAGTTGAAAGAAAAAATAACGAAGAGACAGAACGAGCTCGTCGTGCTCGAAGATCTGGATGGTCTCAAGGCGAGGTCCGAACTGAGGTACGAGACTTTGACGAATGAACGAGCAGAGCTAAAAAAACGCCAGCCCCTTTCCAAACAGGAGTTCGAAACGGCCAAAAGGGAATACGACGAGATCAAGAAGCGTTTGGATAAAAACGAAACTTACGTTCAGATAAGTGCTCTTGAAGGCAAATTGGAGAAACTCAGAGAGAACAATCGCAAAGTTGAGGAATTCATGGCCGAAGGACGAAATCGTGTCAATTACGAACCTCTGAAACTGCAAGCTTTTAATCTCATTTCTCAATATAACGTTTCACTCCGAGAAACCATTAAATCTACATATTAATAAATTTTTTAAAATACTCTGTCCCGTATAACAAACAGTTCAAACCTCAAATCTGGTGTTACTTTATTTACGAGCGTCAACATTTATGGGTAATGGAAAATTATTCTTATTCAACAATTCGACGAAAATTTTCTTAAAATTTTTAGTTGGCGTTATATTCCTATGCCTCAAATCGTCCCAAAGTTTTACAGCGTCTTGACAATTTCCTGTTGTACCTGAAATTTGAAAAAAATATATACAAATTTAAAGAATGCCAAAAAATATCCTCACTTTATCTTGTTCCAAATAATTTACTTACTGTACGAAGCAAGCAATAATTCACTGATATCCGCTAATAATAGTTTTCCCACATTTGCCTTGGTATAATACAATTCGGTTAATACAGTACTTCGGTATTCTTCCTTAACGAACTTGAGAGAATTCATTAAAATCTTTGGAAAATTATATCCCTGCGAAAATAAATAATTTCCATCGTTATTTACTATTTGTAATGTTACTAAAAAAAAGTGTAAGCTTTGTACAAATTTACCTCTAGCAATTCTATCAACTCAGTTTGCATCCCATAGAGAGCACAGGCGATAATCAGGTCGGCCTTGACAACTTCACGCCTGTAAATCATCGATGAACAACTAATAACTTTGTCGAGCAGTTGTTTAGAATGATCTACAGTGGAATCATTCTTAGCTATGGATTGGACGATAGCGAGTATCAATTCTTGACGCGAAGGCGTGCATTTGTACTGACTAGCGAGTTCTACAAAAGTTTTGGTCGCTGCAGAGATGTCATTTTGGATGATGTGTCTGCGAACCTGAATACCTAGAATTTTATTCGTTTTTCTGCAATATCCTTTACTAATGAGAACGTTCATGATTTCTTCCGTAATATTGGCATGTTTGCTCTCGATAATGGTGTTCAATAGTTTCCAACAGTGCTTCTCCACATATTCCCCACCAAAGGAAGTGTTTGATTCGAGGACCCTGATCGCTTCTTCCAGACTGTCGAACTTGATGAGCACACAGGCAAAGTTTATCAAGTTAACGTCGTCAATTTTAAATGTCGGATGGTACAAGCGTAGTTCATTGTACAATTCTTGAGCCTCTTCTATTTTATCGAATTTACAGTAAAATTGAAAGAGAGTAGAGTACAGGCCAGGAGTCCACAGAAATCCGTTTTCGTCATATTCTTTTCTTAGCTCGTTGACTCGTAGAATATTTGTTTGGCGACAGTACTTCATCAAAAGCAATCTCAACAATCCTCGTGTATTCATACCTTTTGATTTTAGTTCTATGAGATGGCACTCCAACTCATTAATGTTCATATCCTTTGGATGCAATATGTCCATGCTTTTTGCTCTTTTACTCGATTTTTTTTCCATCATAGATTTTTCAGACATGTCGGAATTAATCACTTCAATACCGTGTTCTTTAAATACTGCATGAAGTTCTGCAATTGATGGGGCACTTTGGCTCAACGTCATTTCAGAAACACCATTCAGGAAAATTTTTGGATAATTGGTTTTTTTTGGAGCTAGCTTTAAAATATCGATGACAGACGTTAAATCCGGATTTCGTACATAAGCTTTGATCAGCGGATTAATGATTTTCGAAAAATCGATTAGAGAAGTGAACTCTTTGTATATACTTATACTTTCTTTTATATTATTATTCAGTAGAAAATAGTGCACTAGCGATCCTGCAGTTATCAGAGGATCAAGTCCAATTTTACTTAATTTTCGTATGACAAGGATTTCAGTTGAGGTAGCTATGTATGGAAATACATACGTAATAAGAGTCGTTTTGTTCATAGGCACATTGTAAGAAACCATGTGCTTTAAAACTGAAAAAACTCCAGTTTCCCCTTGATTTTTAGCCACTCGAATCAAAATCGGCCAATAATAGTGAGGTCTAATTTCCACTTTTTGCTCATGCATTAGGTCAAGAACGCTCAATGCCAGATCATCATTTTCATGCTTCAGGACCTCTCCACAAACATCTATGATTGCAGAGTCATAATTTTTTACATTAGCAATATCTTGTATTATTTTGAACAAGAGATCTTTTGGTGTTTTCGCTACTACAAGAGTTTGCAAGAAACTTTCAAAAAACATGTCTCTTTTCTCTGTTACTTCCGACGTGGTGAAATGATCGACTAGACTGAACGCATCCAATGCTTTTTGTGCATAGAGGAGATCGTTTATTGCGTTGACTATCTCAGGAGTACCAAAGTTTATCATTGGTGGAACAAATTTCAAAATTTCTGGTATGTGCTTTCCATAATCTGAAAAACTGAGCTGTTTTACTATTTCCATCAATTGTTCAATCTTTAGTTTATGCAAATTTAGAATAGTTTTTATCTCATTGATGTTTCCAACAGTTGCATAGGCACAAGCGACGTTGGCCCAAGTTTGTGCAGTAGGTACGATTGCTGCATTTTTCATAGCTTCCAAATTCGAAAGTACAGTTTGGACATCGCCGCTCTTGGCATAAGCGAGAATGAGAGCGTTGAATGTGTTCTCGGTCAAAGGAATTTCCATTTCTTTCATAAGCATCACAATGTACAAACAGGATTGGACGTCTCCTTGCTTGGCAACGCAATCCAGAACAAGTCCATAAGTCTCATTGTTCGGATCGGTCTTCATATCGCTGAGAAATTCTCTTGGATTGATTGGTTGAGAATGACGAATGTAAGCCCTCAACAGAGCATGATAATGTTCTAAGCTCGGTTTCGATAATTTCTGGTTTATTATATTCCACACTTTATTTATCCATTTTCTACGTTCATCGGGTTCAACATCCAGGAGAAAATGACTGCAGTAATAGAGCAAAGACAATCCAATGGAGTTCAGAGATAAATCTGTATCGGCTTTGTCGTATGAATTGATCAAGTTTATGAGAGGTATTTTTGCAACTTTATCCTCTGCTCCCTCATCCAATTTTTTTGATTCCAGAGCTTCGAGCTTTGGTATATCTTCTTCATCGGTTATGATATTCTCATGATCTCGAAATTTGAGAGTGCTTTCATACCTCGCCGCAATAACACCGATATAACCTCCCCCTCGTACTCCATTTAGAATGTTTTTGATATTATATATATGATAATTCTTCATGGACTTACTGATAAATGGTGTCAATTTGCAACAACGCTGCAGCAGAGCCATTTAATTTGATTTCTCCTTAATTATTGAGAAACAAAATTATTTTTTTCCGAAACTTTTGACTACGAAGATTTGATGCATTTGACCATAGAATATAGAATTCAAATCACATATCACAAGGCGAGGCGGGGTGAGGAAAGGACTCGATGTCGATATCAACCATATATCAACGAAGTCTTTCGTTATCTATATCGATAAGTAGGAAGTCGAGCTCTTCCTACAAATAAACACCGCTACCGACCGATGGGTATTTAAACTTTTCGGAGGATCCAGATAGAGGCGCTACGGGGTGTATTCCACTTGCGACCGCAATGCTTGTAGCACCCGTGAAATTGTACCACCTGACGACCGCGAGCGTTCTAAACGTCTTCAATGACGTCATTATTCACGCCCGCGTTGAGCCTGCTATGCCTGTTTGAGGTGGGTTTACATCATCGTCTAATTAGCGTTCCACTTGCGATTGCAACGTTCGTGCCCCTGATCTAATGGAACGACCAATCTCGACGATCGCGAACACACCCACTGACACCGCGATCTGTAAATATCTTTCAGAAATAGGGTTGGGTGCACCTAATCTCAGCCTGCAACAATATTTCGGCCACTCTCTGCTATTATTTCAATAGTTAATTAAAAAAAACTGATATTTTTTTATCTCCTAAAATATGTGTGTAGAATATGTAACGTGTAGGAAAAACATATAGACAAACATTGAGGAAAGTTTTGGCTGAACTTTGGCGACACCTGGCCGACTATACGCAATTATTTGATACAAAATTCAAAACTTAATAATACTTCTTACAAGGAATAATGAATTAATGAATTTTTCTCATTTGGTAGACTTCAAATATTCACGCTAGACGCTATAATGGTTTGTAGATTAAATTTCATAAAAATATAACTTCTCAAAGTCGAAAAATGGCCGAGATATGGTACGTTTACCCTACTTTTGATTGTTAAACGTTGGCTCTGGAGTTGAGCGAATATTAATAAATACTAGCTTTAAAAAATGGCTCTCAATTTGCTCCATAAGAATATGAAATATTTTTCGTTTTCACCGTATGCTGTAATACTAAATTTCCTGAACGAAAAAATACATAATTTTATTTTCTACGAAAAATAATCATCATTCATAATTTTCATCACCCTTCGATTACAAATCTGGATTTGTTCGTAAACAAAATATTCATTAAAAAACAATAAAAAAACAACTGGAAACTTTTCGAAAAAAGATCATATAGATATCCTGATTAATTGCTAATTGAAAGTTTTCCGACGAAAAATATTACTGGAACTTTCAGTCTTACCATTATAGTAATGCTCCAAATGTCCAAAAATGCATAAATCTTCATAAAATAAATCACAACGAAGAAAAAAAGGGAAAACTAATGAAAAACAATATTATCGTTGAATACAGGTATATTTATAATAATTTATTATTCAGCTATTGCAGTACACGAAATATCTTCTTAAAAAGAGCATAAAAAAAGAAACAGAATGTTTTGCTCCCGATTATTTACAATAATTCTATGTATTACACACAAAAATAAGATTTTTCATCTTTGCTTGTAAAAGAACGTACATGATATACACCTTTACCCTGATGTATCGAAGCTTTCTTATTACGACTCGTAAGAGTGGGAATTGATCAAAAATCTGAAGAATTTGATCGAAGCTGCGTATATGAGTAAATAAATATTGTACGCTCTATCATTATTTACACTTATTTTGTCATTATTGTGATCGCAATTAAAATGTTTCTTATTTGTCCCTTTAAAACATTTAGTCCCAATATGCCCGCGATGTTGAAAAAAAAATCCTCATGAATATTTTTTTATACTCATTGCAGCGAGCGTACATTTTATGTTTAAACATTTTCATGGACACGTCTCTCGAAATATCGCAATGGAATTTTAGAAATAAAATTAATATTCCGATCGCTTGTAAAAAATTTGTTAAATATTCACTCACAGATACACGCACTCAAATGCACACTCCACTTAATGTAAAAAATGGTAATTAGTTGGGAACGAGCTATGAAATATTTGTCCCGAGTTGTCGCGATATTTAAAAAGACTTGGCATAAATTGGTTGTGATTGCCTAACCCAGTCGAAAACTTTTCAAGAGTGAGAGTAGACGTTCCATCACGAAGTTAACGCGTACACGAGATTAACAGAACGCTCTCGAAACTCATAATGAAATTCATAATGAAAATTATCAAAGAGAAAGATTCGTGACAGAATTCGTGATGTAAATAAAAATTCGACCGATCTCGGTCTGCGTTTGGATCGGTAAGGTAAACGTGTCCCAATATAATTGAACAGCTAAGGGTTTTCTCACTTTTTCTTCATTTAAAAAATATTCAAACAAATAAATCTGCTTGAAATTCACATCTAAACTGTTGTCTGATATTTTAGCAATCCAAAACTCATTTTATGTGTTAATTTTAAACAATATTTCTAGTAAACAAATACTTGAACGTTGGAATATGTAGAATGTCCCACTAGTTGGACAGAAAATCGATCCTGTTTCTAGGGTTGAGCGAGTTTTTTCCAATAAATTAATTGTATGAAGAATATACCAATTTGTATGGGAAAAATAATCCATACGATTTTATTGAGAAAAAAATTATTGAAATATTTAAAATAATATAGCGAAAATTGTCCAACTATTGGAACGTTTATACCTTTTTCCACCCCGAATCTCTGTACAATTTTCAAAATTTCGATTTAATGAAATTTTTCAACATCCAATCGATTCACGAGCTTGTCTATATTTATATTTATATTTACAGATCGAATGTTAAGGTAATTCTATCAGTACAATTAAATCAAAAGTTTTTATCTCAATTTATCTTCATGTGTGATTTTTAAGCTTAAGTTTATGAAGAAAAGTTGTTGAAAATTTTTTCAAGAACATACTCAAAATTCAAAGACATACAAGGTGACCTGTACTTTTGAAATTAGGAAAATGAAAATCTTAGGATCTTTTAAGAAAACTAGAGGAAACTTCTTTAATGTTCTTCAAAGAATTATGCAAAATTTCAAGAAATTCCACTATATCGAGAAGTCAAGATATGTACAGTTGAAAATCGCAATATTTCACACGCGCTCTTATGGAAAATTGCAGAAAATAGTGACTTTTTTATCGTAAAAATCAACGAGTTCCACGTAGTGAAACGTCACAAAACTCAATATATAATTGCACATTGCATCAAAGAAGATTTTTCCAAATTTTCAATAAAATCGAAAGAAAATGATTTTTCGATAAAACTACCTTAACACGAGAAATCACTCTCGATTTCTCGCGTCCCGCGAGGAAAAAAAAATCCGATTATAAACGATCACAGCGCGATGTTGGGATGGCGATTGCGTAAAATCCGTATCACATTTGGTTATCTATGTAGAATGCTTGCCGTACCGGGGATGATTTCCGTCGCCCCGGTTTTCCGTGACTCTCTTGACGAGGGACGACGATACGGTCTTGAGGTCCGTCGCCCAGCCGATTTTTGCAAAACCGTCGAGAAACATCGTCGTGACGTTGAGACCGTAATTGCCGAGCTCGGCCGCTCTGTAGTCCCAGGGAAACGCGTGATGATAATTGTGCCATCCTTCCCCCATGGCAGTGAAAGCTACCCACGGGTTCTCCGTCGGACGTATGTTTCTGCGAAATAAATCCCAGACGCACATGTATATGCGAGCACTCGCCTTGCGAAACTAGGCATTCGGTAATCCTCATCCCAACGATTATTCAATATTATGACGACCGATATAGCGAATTTCACAATTCGTATTTCGCTCCTGCTTTTCATCAATTTTTTCAAAGGTTAATTGCCCGATGACACCACATTCGGGTCAAGGATTTCAGACCTGACGACGTCCGAAACGAAAAGGCTTGAACTGAATTTGATTTTTATTGGGCATCTTGCGTCATATGCTTATTCTTTCTCGAGAACGATACTTTTTTCATCTCAGCGAATTCTCGCTGATATTTCTTCAAGGCACTAAACTACTTTGACCGAGTGAAAAGAGAGTATTTTTTTTTTCGAGAAAACGATCAATTTTTTTGTTTATCAGTACTGGCAATCAATATATATATAAAGATAGTATGCAAATTTTTTTATTTATCGTTATCATTTTTGAAAAAAAATATAGAAGGAGGGCTTTTATCACAAAATTCCTACGTGGTGCCATAGAGACTGGATCAACGAATATTTTGACACTTGATCAATGCAAAACGGATATAAATAGTTTTTTCGATACGCTGTCGAACCAGGTTGAAAAATGTAGTTTCGATGAAAACATGTTCAAAGTCTGCCACTCTGCACGGTCGTGTATTGGTATACAGTTTCACACATAAAATGTTCTATCTTCGTGAATTTTACGAATTTCTTTATAAAATTTGATGAGAGCATTCTCAACAAATGTATATTTTTCAGGAAATGAAAAAAAAATTTCAAAGTGGTTTAGTGCCTCAAATCCCTGCAGATCGATTGCTTCGGATTGGCGCGGATTTATTTTTGAAAGTTTTACTCACTTGTCGTAAGGATGTCCGCCGAAGAAATGAGCGAAGCTGTTGACCGACCAGGTCGCGTTCAGAGTGAACGGATAACGGATGAAGAGCTGAGATATCAGCGTCATGTACACTTCCTCGTTCCAGCAAACGATCGGGATTAAGTTCGGCAATAGGAAGCACGCGATGAACTTTAGTCTCGTGAAATGTCTACGTTTTTCAGAAAAATCAAAGTACGCGTTACGTTTTTTAATCTTACAAAAATTAAAATAAAATTATTTATCAAGAAAAGTCGTTGAAAATTTACAATTATAAAATGACAGTTATTATTTTTAACCCTCGGACGGGCGCGTCAAATTTGTGAGGTCTTTTCTTTTCTTCTTTTTGGACCCCAATTTTTAAACTGTTATAAAAAATAAAATATACAATATTTCGCTGTTTTTATTTTTGTGGATAATTGCTATTTAATATATGTTTTGAATAAGTTTTGAAAAAAAAAAACATTATTAATTAAAAAGAATATTCATTTTTAAAAATGTATTTAAAAAAACTGGGACAGAAATTTCCACGGTAATATGCTAATTCAAATCAAAGATTAAACTGAATGTATTTTATTAAGGATCTGATTATCATTTATTATACGTATTTTAAACAGTATGCAAAGTTATTACGTTATACTTGTAAATGATAGAAACGTGCTAATAGTTGAATATCTAAGGGTTTATTCCACTTTATTTTTATTTAAAAATTATTTAAACAAAAAAAATTAGCTTCAAGATCATATTTAAATTACCGTCTGTATTGTAATACTGGTAATAATAAATCATGAGGGCTGAAATGTTTGAATATGCAGACATTTTAATAGTTGACCAGAAAAATCTAATGTGTTTTTTGTATGGAACGAGCTTAATTGTTTCAAAAGTTAAACGGTGCAAAGCCAACACATCTCTTTTTGTACGGAAAAAATAACCTCTATACAATTATATTGGAATAAAATTAAAACATTTGAAATATTGTAAACATTATCGTTCAACTCTTGGGATATTGTTCAAATATTAGGACGTTTATCTTATACCCCTCGAGATTTTTCTCACTTCGAAGAGGTGAAAAATGATGAAAGAAAATGTTAAACTCACGTATCGACGTATCGTGCAACCGGATCCTCCAAAATGTCAGACATGTCGACCTGCTTGCCTCGTCTTATGACTTCGGGATGTTTTCTCATCATGAGCCAGCCGACGTGGCTGAAGAAAAATCCTCGATGGCTGTTGTGAGGATCGGCATCGGTTTCCGAAAATTTGTGATGCACTCTGTGATCTCTGACCCAATCGAAGATGGAGTTCTGAAAGTAACAACGAAAAATTCCCGATTGAATCAGCAAATCGCACGATTTTTTCTAAATTTGGAAAAATTCAATACTAAAATCTTTTTCCTACCATTCCGGCTAGGAGGTAACACGAGGCCAGAAAGATTTTCAGCGGTGTGTTAGCTTTGTAAGTTCGATGCGTCCAATAACGATGAACCCCTCCAGTGACCCCGAAACCACCGAGCCCTCCGGTAATAAGGCCTGGAAAAAATAATTTTTTAATAAAAAAAATATAAGTACAAAATATAAAAAATATTCTCTTATATTTTTTATTTTTTTCAAAAAATATTTTTTAAGATAATAATTTTTTTATATTTTTATATTATTTATTTTTTGGCAAAGAATATGAAGGAATAAAAGCGTCATATTTTCATCGACTTCGTTCCAAGTCTTACCCCAGATAGTGAGCATTTTGTACTGGAATATGGAAAATTGTGTAAAGGCGTATAGCGTTCCAATGTGCAGGAGAGTAATGCCGATAATGTTCGGCCATATGAGTTCAGCCTCGAATTCGAACCATCCCTTTTCACTCTCTGCTTCGATTGGCTTTTTAGCGATTTCTTTCTTTATTACGGACTGTGGTAACGGAGGAGCAAAGTGCAAATTCGGCAAATGATGCTCAGCCTCGTCCTGAATTTTATCAGGGATCGTAGCTGACGTTTCTGGAATATTTGGCGGCATATTGTTTGCCTTTTAATTGCCAAAACACCAAAAATCTGAAAACAAATAGCAAAAAAGTTCTTATTACGAGAATCAACAATTTTTTTTACAAGGCAGTTAAAAAAAGAGATAAAATTTGAACAAATTAATTTGATTCTGATTAAACACCTTTAATTTAATTGAACACGTAAAACGTTTAATCTTATTCTACTTTATGCCGTTTTTAATTTGTATTTAAAAAAAACGAATTTTTATTTTTATTTTCCAATTCCATTTCTTTTTAATACTATTTGACGGATTGCTCGATTTGACTGAATTTGTTTTTTTTTCCTGCACTTTTGCTAATTGCCCATTGTTTTCGTAATGTATTACCTTTGAGCAATCCCAACTGTCATTATCTCGCTAATATTCGCGCCTCAGAACGATTAATTATGCATGCGAGTACAATGAGTTACTTTTTGCGATCATTATCGATTGGGAATGCTAAGAGGAAAAAAGCTCGTGATGAGGGATTCGCGAGTTAATGAGAAAGTGCTTGTCGCGAGAAATTTTAGTCTGTACTGGAAACTCGACATAACGTTTCGCAAAATATTCCAAAAGAATATTTCATATCTCGCTTAATTTTCTATCGCTTTTCACTTCGTGCTTCTTGAAGGGAAATCAAAAGTATGGAATTCCCGTTACGTCCAATCCGATGCAGTTGCTGACATTTATCAAACGACACGCGATTTACGAACGATTGCCGGGGTGAAATAAGTGAAAGAAGGAAATTCAATAATTCGTTGGAGCCAAGAGAATAAGGACCTTTGCCGATCGAAATTGCTCTCAGTACGATTTTACTCTGTTACGCATTATTCTTACAAAAGAGATCGTTTTTTTTTAAATCTATTTTTTAACTTTTATAATTACTTCGTTCTCATCATGACACACAAAAATAAATAAATAAAATATAACTTGTCCAAAATGTGATTAAAAATGATTTTCATAATTTTTAGAGCGATGGAAAAGTGGCTGCTGCTGGTGTCGTATTTGTTGACGATTAACGGCGGAAACGCGGTTTGCTCGAGACCTAGCTCGCTGTCTCTGCAATTGATAATGGAATACGCTTCGTGGAGATCTTGGGAGCAAATCGTTCTCTTTACCAAAATCCGACCGTCGGGTAAGTAATTTTTCTCTTATCTGTCCTGACCAACGAAAGTTCCTCTGATTTTTAATTTGAAAGATATAATTACCCAATGAAGTATTACGAGGAATAGTTTCACATGGAAAAATAAACGCACTGAAACACAATCACACGCGTAACTCCTTCAAAGATCGTGCGTTAAATAATTTACTTTTTTTTTGTTCGGTTTATCGTGAGATCGTTTCTCTTGGCTAAACTCCGGTACAGAATTTAAAATGTAACTCAAACCTCTTCGTCTCCTTCCGGAATACTTATAGACTCCAAAAAGAGGGGCTACGTGATTTTAAGCAGCCGCGAAATCCCCCACCAGCTCGGAGAAAAAAATCGTCAGGACCGATCGTCAATCGGATTCGGTTCACACTTGCCCGATTCATTCGTGTGACTCCTTTTGCTTTCTGTCTCCTCCCCTCTTCTTCGACCTTTCTGGTCACCTTTTTCGTAACTTTTCGTAAATTGTGGACAAATCTGGGTAAATATTGTCTGGAAGATTTCATTTCGAAACCGGAAAATATATAATAAATAAGTTCTGGAGATAAAAGAAGTTGACCATTTTTTCAATCTATTATTCGATTTAATTTATTTTCGAGAAGGATAGACATCTGGGAGGAATTTTCCGACGAAGGAAGAATTGAATTTTTACAAGACTACTCACTCTCTGAGACGTTGAACGATTTTTTATTAGATGTTAATTTTCACGTGTTATTTCAAGGTCTTCTCATGTTTGGAAACTCATTTAGCACCGTCCAAAAAAATCTATCGTCGCAATGTCTCTATAGAATGTTTTGGAAAAATGTACTTTATATTTTCCAAAGATTTATGAAATGATTTTACTTACATTCATAATTTGTTATTTATAATAATAATGACTGTACAAAGCACTTTTAAAAATCTATGTAAATTATTTTAAGTAATTAATTTAAATAATTACGTCTATAAATAATTTTTTTTGATCATTTTTTTGACGAGAGATCGTCTCGATGGTCACGTTATTCATATATTTGACCCACATAACGTTTTGTATTTGTAAACACGTTTAAATGCTTAATTAGTTCATAATGTGTCAGCAATCGCGACATCACTAACTAAGCAAAAAAATTAAAGAATATCGACGTACATAACGCGTGCGTAATAAAAGTTTACAGATACAAAATTCAGCTGACTCGTGCATCATCGGAAAATATACTTTGGCTGCTCCAAAATTTTTTCTCGTAATTTTTCACTAAGATGATTATATCATTTTGTTGTAATAAAATTAATGAAAATTAATTAACGATTAAAAGAGATAATGGAGTAAATTTATGCATCCAATAAATCAGACTCGTTATGACATATCACTTCGGATACATTAGTTAAAAATTAAGATGAGAATGATATACGAAAAATATGCGATTGCAGTGAGGAATTACTTTTAGAATTACCATATATAATAGCTAGAAAAATATTATAAATATTTAATTACTTCTCACGATTTCAGTACTTTATTGAATCTTTGGCATATGTTTTATTTACGGGGTTATTGTTTAAGTTATGCCCTTATCGCTAATTTTTATTTTTTACACTTATACTGAAAAAAACGAGCTCACTTAATTTTTAGCACCCCTTCTTATGATATTCTTCACTCGAAAATAAATCCAGAACAGGTTTTAAGATTCATACAATTATTGTACTCATATAATATCTGTACAAAATTTTTTTTTGGCATGTATGCGCGAGTATCGTAAAAATGAATTCACAATAAGATGATACTAGCTGATTATTTTTTATTCGATTTATTTATTTTTGGAATTAATCTTGAATTTGAAATTTCGCGATAGAGTTTCGAAGGATATATCAGGTATCTTTGAATATACGCGTTGGGAACAACGCAAAAGCGTGTCGCCGTATGAGATCTTTTTTTGTCATTAATAAATAATTCATATGGAGTTGTGGAGAAACCGAATTTCGGAGGAAGAAAAAGAGTCCCAAAGTTTCGATAACTTCAGATATAAAATCAATTGCGAAGAAAAAACCTTGCGCTTCGTGTAGACCACTGAAAAAAATCTTTTTGATATGAAAAATATAATTATTTCGTTATATGCAGAGAGCTTGAGGAATTAATGAATTATTTACGAAATTAATTAATTTCGTAAATTTAAACAGATTGCGCTTTCGAATACGTTAGACCGCTACTGACCTGTCTCCGCGAGAAGGGTATCAGCCTGTCGATTGAGTCACTGTGCAATCCAAAATTACCGGAAGCCCTTGAAATTCAGAGACACCGCGTCGGAGCTGTTGTTTTATTGGACGGTATCAATATAACGTCCCCGGACAACGTATTAAAAATGGTATTAATATTTTCATCAATAATGATTTTATTATATTCTTTTATTTGTATTTATAACTTTTTTCATTTTTTCTATATGCTTTTTTGCTAAAATTTTTCTTTCTTTCTTAATTCTACTCTCATTCATGCATAATATTTTCATTTACCTTATTATTCACAAATATATTTTAGCCATGTGCATAAATAAGTTCCGCATTCCCAAAAAAGTTCTACAGTGTAATATATGCTGTTCTGACATTCATTTCATTCGTGTATTACAATCATTTCCTGCATGATTTTGGATAAATCAATTATTTCAATTATTTGGACCATCGACTTTCAATGATTTCTGTATTAGGCATCGATCAATTTTTTTTGCAATGTAAGAAAATCCGTTTTAAAGTTAAGATAATGTTAATGTAACGATAATGTTGCCAATTTAAAAAATAAGTTTGGTTGATTAAATAAATATATGAATGTGTATAAATCGATAAAATAATCGCTTTTTACTATCATTTTTTTCAATTTACACTGTTCCTCTATCACACTATGAAATATGCTATTTTTGTTAACATTATTTCAAATTGGTATAGATTATAATTTCTACACTTGAATGTTCAAAGATTTTGGAATTTACATTTTGACTTAAATCTATAATTAAAACACGAATTTAAGGTAAAATAAAGATTAAACTAGATTCCTTATTATTGAACATTTTGTTGAATGATTGAAAAAATGTAATACACGACAAAATAGGAATAATAGTTGAAAAATTAGTGTTGATACGAGTGATGGAAATAAATTTGCAGGCTTCGAACAAACGTCTCTTCAATTATTATGTATCGTGGTTTTTATTAACGAACGAGCCTGAAGACGCAATCATCGATTCTATTCTTCGTAATCTGACAATCGGAATAAATACGGATGTGGTTGTGGGGACGGCCTTTCACTCGATGGAGCAGACGCGAGGAATTACATGTCCAAATTTAAATAGGTAATCCAAAAAGGATATTATATAAATCCGAATCTCGTCATCTATACAAAATTCACGTGGAAAAGAATTTTTTGCGCTAAGCATTCGTATCCCTGATCCTCCTGATTATACCTGCAAATATTCAGAGCTCGATGTTTAAAAATCGAGTTAACTTGGTATCAAATAACATTAAAGCGAAATTAATAAATTGAGAGAGTTCGTGGACTTTTTCTCGAGCCCGTACAACACTTTTGCCACCGACAGGTTTCACGTTTGTGAAGGTTTGAAGAATTCGGTTCCCCCGAGGATTCGCGCCGATTCTTTTTTATTTTCATCAGCTGCGAGATGGCTCAGCCTCGGTATTAATCACTTCGAAACCTCGGAGCATCTTTCATATAAGAAAGAAAAAAAAAGCGAGGAACCTGTAAAACCAGAAATCCATCGAAAATCTTTATGTAACATGCGAGTTCGAGAAATTCGAGGTTATCGTACTTTCCGCATGTGAAAAAAAAATACTTCTTTTTATTATCAGTATACAGAATGACGATGAAAATTTTTTTTATCAATTTGTGTTTTCGGTTATTTAATTTAATATATATAATATTTTTTCTTGTAGAATGTCTTCGAAAATTTGCAGGACATGCGACGCTTTTCGAATCTACGAGAAAAAATTAGCCGGCAAACAGTCGTCACAGTTATCAGGAGCTGATTATCCCGAGAATGCGACAAAAAATTTGGATTATTCGGTGATCGAAAATAGAACGATGGCGTTTTATCTCGTGCACGTTTACAAAATTCGAATATCGGACAATTCCAGTCTGGTCGTCGATCCACTGGGATCTTGGAACCCGGGATTAATTTTGTTGAAGCTTCCGGTAAAAGAAATCGAATTTGTATAAAACGAACGAAATTGTGTTACGATCGTACTCTATGAAAATTAATTTTCTTTTTTTTCGTTAATGAAGGTGAGTACCGAATTGAGGAATAATTTTAATAGACTGCCGATAGTCGTTGGCATATTAAACGGCACTAATGACGGGCAAACGAAAGACGAGACCGAGGTCGAGGAAGAGACAACCGAAATCCAGCCTCTGCATGATTTTATAGACTTTCTAGCCAACAGCCTGAACGCCAGGTATTTATTATTACACTTTCATCATACATATTTATCATTTATCCCGGGACCGTAGAATTTTATTCATTAAGCAATAGACAAAAATAGAATAATAATCTATTTATTGTTGACACTCTCCAAATTTTCATTCAAATAACGAGCAATAAAAATTAGTCAACATATGTATTTAACGGTGTCGTTTTTTTCTCTTCAAGTCCGACAAGATTTTTTGGGGGTATACAAAAAAAAGAGGATCATCGATTAAAAAGTAGATGGCTTTTTAAAAATCAGTCAAGCGAGTTGCAAAAAAACTTGAAATGTCAATGGGTGCAGTTGATGGCGATTTTTTATTATGCGCATATCCATTTTCAATTTCTTTTTTTCTTAATTTTAATTATTTCGATATGAACTTCTATCCGAGATGATAAAATGCCTAAAAAATTGCGAAAAAAATTTCTGTGCATGATATAATAATAATTTATACAACTTTAATAATTATTTTAAATAGCAGAACTTTGACACCTCATCTGGAGGTAAAGAGCTTGCTAAAAAGTTATTCGAGTCGGATGGAACTCATCGAGCGATGAAGATGGAGACAAGTTGGCCTTTCGATTATTCCGCATATATATAATTATGTAGTTCGTTGAGAAAAAGTTCTATCCTGGAAAATGAAAGAAATCTCATGGTTCCACGCTCTAACTCTTGTAGTCGACAAGTCGGAACATTTTATTTATAAATTAAAGGTTCAAAACGAGTTTCTAAGATTTTCGTAATCTCGGCGACTCTTGAACTTGAAACCGTTTCACTCGAGATCGTGAAAAACATATTTACAGTTTGCCTCGTGATTGGCCGTTGAGCAATTGTGACATTTATTTGGAAAAAAAATAATGACGTCCCACTTTTTTCGTGAAAAAACATTTATGTTTTTCAGGAAAATTTCTATATTGCTGATAAGAAAGAAAAATGAATGAAAATTAATAAACGACAGAGGAGAAATGTAATTCAATAAATCTTTCAGTTTGGAAATAGTTCCTTACGAAAAATTGGGAACAATGACGAACAAAGTCTGGAACAATCTTCTGGGTGACGTTTACAATGGCAACGTTGACATTGGGCTGGGTTACATCACGATAAACGACGAGCGTCAACGAGATATGGTTTTTACGCATCCCCTGATCCGTTACACGTTCGTATCATGCGATCAACGTGATAAATTTTTGAAAACACTTTTCCAGAACAAAAAAAAACATCGAAAAATAAAGAGCCACATAATTTTTACTCAATTAGAGGGATAAGGTAAACGTCCCAATAGATGGACAATTTTTACTATATTATTTTTAATATTTGAATTATTTTTTTCTCAATAAAATCGTATACTATTTCATCTCAAAGAGGTTTATTTTTCATGACGTTAATTAATTGGAACAAACTCGCTCAACCCTAGAGACAGTATCGATTTTCTGTCCAATTATTGGGACATTCTGCATATTTAAATGTCCAAGTATATATTTACTAGAAATATTGTCTAAATTTAACACATATAATGAGTTTTTGTTCTCTAAAATATCAGACAATAGTTTAGACATGAATTTAGGGGAAATTTTTTTGTTCCCCTAAATAAATATTAAAATATTTTTAAAATAAAGATACAGTGTGAAAACCTTTAGCTGTCCAACTATTGGGACGTTTACCTTAATTGTGAAATTATTGAAGAGTATTTTTATTATTTTATTTTGTAACCAGGAGGAACATTTATATTCGTCCTCCCGAGTCCGGAACGATGAGGGACATTTTTCTCCAGCCGTTTAACAATCGAATGCTTCTTTGCGTCGCGCTCATGCATTTTCTCATTATCGTGGCAATCGGCACGATAAATTACGTCGCTAAAAACGTTCTTCACAACGACGACAAGAAAAAATGTCCAGGTCTCGGCGAGGCTACTCTCTGGTGCATCAGCATTTTATGCATGCAGGGTTCGTCATTTTTATTTAAGAAGGAATGAATTTTTAAATAATATAATTTGAGTTTCAACACTCTAATGAAAAAGTACTCTGGTAACAGATTTTATTAAATATTTAAAAAATAACAATTACATTGACCATTATAAAATTATGATAAAATTGTAACACAATATTCCGTATCAAAAAATTAAAAAAAATTCAATAATACATCTTACACCGGAAAAGAATAGTAAGGAAAGATATATTATGTTAAATAAAAATGTTCGTAAAAAAAATAAATGACAGATATTTTTGCTATAAAACGAATATCGAAAGATTAAAAAAAAATGTTAAAAATTTGTAGATGATAGCATGATAAATAATTGTTGAAGGATCTCCGTGGAGTCCGACGAACATATCTGGTAAAACAGCGCTCCTGGCAAGTCTCGTATTCGCTTTGGTCACCTATAACGCTTACGCGGGATTCATCACCTCCATACTGTCCGTCCAAGCCTCTGGTATCAGAACGATCGAGGATGTGTTGCGTAATAATTTCAAGCTGGGCTACAGCGACGCTGACGACGAATACATGCGCGTGAGCATTTTTTTTTTTCATTCTAAAAGTAGAAAAGCCACCAATTTTTTTCCATTAAATAATATTTTGAAAATTTTTGAATTTTTTAATTATATGCTTATATTATTCACAGAATTCTAGAACAAATCACTTATTTTCTAAATTCTGTTCCATATTGTATATTATTTTTTAAATTCTATCTCTATTTTTATCGAGATAGAGCCAATTGAGAAATTAAAAATGGGAAATAGATTACGTGTTTTTTTTCAGATATGCAAAAGATATTTTAATTTTGATTTCTTTTCTGAGCCAATTTGGTCATTGAATAATGTAAACGTTTCGATCGACGAATTTTCGATCGTCCACGTGGCATCGAATTCAATGAAGATTCCGATCGAACTTTGTTCTCACATCGCTGTTGTAAATATTGTTCGCCAAGACTCGAATGTCACGGGCCAGAGCGAGAGGGAAGATTTCGCAAATGTGTCATCGCAACGAGGAAGAATACCTTGGAAGTTGAATGAAATATGAGGAAGGAGTTTTTTCAAAATTAATTGTCTTGTTTCCATACGACATGCAACCGAATTTGCTATTCCAAGAACTTTGCAATATATCAAAAAGGGAAAAAAATTGTCAATTTTTTTGCACTTTTTGTGCAAGAGTTCAAAGATTGAGTTTTTCGAAGACACGGTATATGCGAATTTCTTCTTTCCGGAGAACAGAGTCTGAACCGGCAAGTTATTTTTTTTTTTGGGAAAAAAGGTATATTCTAGGGATCTGAAAAAATTAGCGAAATTTTTCGGGGACGCGTCAGCGCTCGGGTGTGTGCTCGGTAATTATCGGAGGAAAATTAATTCGATGAAGAAGGTTTTTTTCACCGAGAATTATTTCTGTACACAGGGAATTGCTTTCGAAAGGTCTTCGAATCGACTTTAATCATTAGCGACGCATCAAAAACGCGACTCCTCTCGTTCTTTCGATTTATTCCATGCGCGTCACTTCACGAATTTCTTTCCTCGTTCCTTTATTGCCGATTGTTTTTACTCCATTTTTCTCTTCCCTGAATCGCTAACATATTAACATGTACGTAAACGTGCATCCGTATCAAATCATTCTTTTCCGAGAAAAACAATATTGTTGTCATTTTTGGTGCAAGGCGTACGAGCATTTTTTTCAGTGCTCATTCATGAAAAATAAATGAATGTAAATATAAAATGATCAAATTATACACAAAAATGTTGGTGATTAAAAAAATTAATTCTTCTGTATACTATATATTGTTTAAATATTTCAAATGTTCCGGTACTAAGTTAATAGTAACGAAAATAATTCATTAAAATTTAAAAATTTTGTTTTTCGATGTGAACATTTTCAATTTCCTATGCGTTCTATATGTTAATTTATTTTATTATTTCGTTTGTTTGCTGAGAGCCCTGAAATAGATTTTTCACCTTTTTTCTTATTTGTATATCTATCGAATTTTTATTTCGAAATCTTCTACCCAACATTTCAGAGGCAATTTTATTTTCATTCTCGTTGATACGGAATAATTTTTTTACAAAATTGCTTCACGATATCGCATTCGAAATATGCTTTATTGACAATTATATTTATATACTATATTTTTCTTGACTAATTTTCGAACGCTAGTTACCACTTTCTCGACTTCTGATGAATAATTTGATGAAATTAAAAGTTTGGAAATTTTGGGGGAACGGAGTTCGACGACCTGTTCATGGTCACGCGTAAAAAACTCGTTTTCGACTGTCCCTAAATTGGCGATAATTTCAATAAATTAGGAAAAAAAATTCAACTGTATTCATATTACGTCTATCGATTCTCGCGAAAGACGAGTTTACACGTGCCAAAGTTTTCAATTATCCAACACGTAGCTCAAAAAACTTAATCCTTAATGCTTTATTCTTTCTTCGAATAAAAAATGTTGTCTAATGATTTAATGGTTCAATTAGAAAAAAAAAATTATCAAAAATATTATTTCAGAATGCGAATGACAGTAATCTTCGGCAGTTGTACATAAAAGCGTTCAATGGTCGAGAAACTAGTCTGAACACGGCCCAAGGGCTTCAAAAAGTTGTAAAGGGTGGTTACGCATTTTTTGTGAGCGCAACCCTAGCAAGACGAGCCCTCGGGAGTACTCTGATTCATGAGCGATGCCTCATCAAAGAGATCGAAGTTCGAAAAACTTTCACTATCGTTGCTCTGCCTATGGAGAAAGCGAGTCCTTACGCTAAAATTATTAATCTCAGGTAAAAAGACTCAAATTCAAGACTATGAACTATAAAATACATTTTCAAAGTGCAAATCATTAACACGATAAAATAAAACTAAAATACAATCACAAAGAACAAAAATTTTCAATTTTATTTTTAAATTTCATAAAAATTTCAGGTTGAAGTAGATTTTTGGTTGTACTATCTTAATGAAATTAGATTATTTTTACCGAAATAATAATAATTTAAAAAAATTAAAAGTTTGATTGTTTAAGGTAGTTCTACCGTGATTGTATGGTAAAAATGATTTTCTACAGAATTTCTTAAAACTTTGCACATATGTTCTTTAACGTAGTGCTCAAGTGTATGTCGAATTTTAAAAGTTTTCTCTATCCAGAGATATTTATTGTTGAAAATCATATCTTTTTGTAACTTTCCATAAGAGCCTGTGTTAAAAAATGTGATTTTCAACATGAAACATCCTGATATCTAGATAGAGAAACCTTTTAAAATTTGGCACCAACCTTGGTACAGCATCAAAGAAGGTTTATTAAGTTTAAAAAAAAAATCTGTAGAAAAAAATTTCAACTAATGATTTTACCTTTAGTTTACATAGGAAGGAAACTTTTGAACGGATTGTCGCAGTAGAAATACCTTAAAATTAAAAATGTGATATTTTTAAATAGAAAATTTGATTTTTTTTTCTTTAACAAATTCAGCGAATGAATAAATGGATAAATATTTTCTATTCCAGTGTTTTGAGGATGAGTGAACGTGGGGTGATTGATAGAATACGTGAAAAAATGTTGCCCGATATGCCGAAGTGTCAGGCTCTGTCGACATTCCACAGCGCTCGGATCGCGGACGTTTACTCAGCCTTTATAATTCTCATGATAGGAATCGTCACGTCCTTCTGTTTGGGCCTTTTCGAAAGGATCTGGAGCCAACGTGGCAAATTCTCGAATCGACTATCATGCGGAATGTTGAAATTTTGCAAGACGACGAAATCTTTGAAAAAATCGATGAAAACGAGCATGGAGAACAATTTGATTTTTCACGAATCGAGGAGCCGCGAGAGAAAAATTAATTCGCTGCTCGATGAAAAATTCAGGCGAAAAGAATTAGCGTCGTTCCGCTCCAATAACAAAAATCTTGAGGAAAAATTCGAAAAACCTTCATTCATACCTTTCCAAAATTAATTTAAAAAACATATTTATTTTATTTTCAAGAGAGAAAGAGATAAAAAGTGAGTTAAAAAATAAATGAAAAAAATAATAGAAAATATTGGCAAAATTATTCAAAAATTGAATAATTTGTATAATTTGAAGAATAATTTGATTTTTCACGAATCGAGGAGCCGCGAGAGAAAAATTAATTCGCTGCTCGATGAAAAATTTAGGCGAAAAGAATTATCGTCGTTCCGCTCCAATAACAAAAATCTTGAGGAAAAATTCGAAAAGCCTTCATTCATACCTTTCCAAAATTAATTTAAAAAAACATATATTTATTTTATTTTTAAGAGAAAAACATATAAAAAGTGAGTTAAAAAATGAATGAAAAAAAAAATAGAAAATATAGGCAAAAATGTTCAAAAATTGAATAATTGTAAAATAAATCAGTCTCCAAATTTTGCTTTCGCTTTGACGTCAGCTTGATAAATGTACTGGCAGATTTCGGGAGTACTTCCATCACCCTCGATATTGTAACAATCGCGAAGTCCGCCGGACTCGCTGCGACAGAGAAAATCGACGATTCGGTTCGCCAGGCCTTCGCACCAATCCCGCCAGTGCTTATAGACCTCTCTCGTGCCCGCTTCGTCCAAAATTTTGTGGCATTTTTCTTTGAAACTTAATTATAAGAACGTACCAAATAACATTTATTCTTACACATAAATTTACTAAACAAAATGATCGATGGACAAAAAAAAAAATACAATCGCACTAAAAATCTTACGCTTCTTCCCATTTTCCATCGGCGGTAGACGCGATAAGAACACTTCCGGGCAAACTGTCGCCCAAGAACCGTTCGCCATCTATCTCCCTCAGAGCGAAGCTGTTCAAAATGGGAATAAAATGAATCATAGCAAATACATCTACACCATTATTAATAAAATATTTTCTTTACAATCATCATTTAAATTTATTGTTTACTGTTTAAATTGATCATCGCAAACAAATCTTAGAAGAATATTAGCCTCTTCGTCTTCGAGCCATTGATTTTGCAACATTTCGTCGTGAACGACCGCCAGCGTTTGATTTATCTGTTAAAATATATATCGAGCATTGTGTAGACTATTAAAAACGTTTATTTTATTAAAAATTAATTATAATAAACTTTGCCTCTGCGTTTTATTCAATAATCGATAAATGCGTATTTATTACGGCATTAAATATTATTTATTTAATTTAAAAATTAACTAACTCGTTCTGCTATAGCTAAACACATTCCGCATCTCACACATCCGGACGAAAAGACAACGTCGATCGCGGCACCGGAAGCGGCAGTTTCGTAAGGAATTTTTTGGACGATCCCAAATCCGGCAATACCGCAATTGTAGTACGGATTGTAATCGATTATTGTTTCGAGCTTTTCTGGTTCATCGACTGAAGATTTATCCGGAGGAGTATTGGATTTTGCTGCAAACTCGCATTGTTTGGTCAATCCCTTGAACTTGCGATTACCTTTTCTCGGTCTGCCAAATCCTTTCACTTCCAGAATCAAAAGTGACAGCAGTAATAATTTTGTAACCGAGATGTAACGTAGCATTCCGTGATGAGAATAAATTTTTCTAGTTACGACTCATGAATTTTATTTGTTTAATTTTTTTTTTTAATCTTAACTTTGAATCTTCACCAACTGGAAAATTTGAATTTAAAAAGTGTTTGAATACATATGTGTTTGCCTCGTCGTTGAACGTCGATTTAAAAAGAATCACTCAATACAGAAGATTTTGTACATTATTAATATTTGAATGATTGAAGTTTAAAGAAAAAATTTCAGAGCAACGAGATACAAGCAAGATTCAAACTGAGGAATGGCAATTGCTAAAGCGATAAAAATGAATTATTCTCTGTTTATCTACGTTAGTTTTTCTAATACAGGAGGTTACGCGTGTGTTTACGAGTAGTAGTTCCCCTAAAGTGGCGCTGCGTTCGGTGAGGTTCTTTTCCTCCATCTACAGGCAAAAACCTCCTGGATTCGTACTCTTCCATGAATACGTAACAACGTAACAAATAGACAGTAACACCATAATCAGGAGTTTTTTAAAACTCTAGTCAACATTTGAATCGTGTTGGCATAATAATCAGTGTTCAGGTTAGAAATATTTTACATGCACAGTTGTGGAAAATTATTTTTTTTTTCTGGAGTACTTTCATAACCTAGTAACACATATTCAATATTTTTGATCAGTTTTATCGAACATCCCAATAGAATAGTGACAAAATGCCCCCTCGGTGTGAAAATAATAACTCGATATGTTCTTTTTTCTACCAAATTTTGTTTACTCTTTTGACATTTGTTGAGTATGATTCTGTCAATGTTAATGTCTCCCATGTCTCTTTCAACTATAGGATGGTTGCGGACGACCAGTCGAAAAAGCCAGCAGAACAGGCACAGTCGAGTAAACAGGTAGAAGAATTGAAACCGAAGGTAAAATGGCAGAACGAGTACAATCCACCGGCAAAGGCCCTGGATCACACGGGTCAACACCAAGTCGAGGCAATATCCATCGGCGGGCGTATGGTTCATCGACGTGAGCGTCTGCAGGGTATGACAGATTCCGAGCGAGCTTGGAGAGCTCAGTTCTTGAAGGACCAAATTTTGGCACCCGACGAGCCAAGATATGTTGAATCATTTTACAAGGAGCGCTACAATCCGTTAAGAAGATTTTATAGGTGGCCCATGGAGAAATTTGAAAGTGCTCTTCGAGGCCCTCTTGTAAGATTTTATGTTGACCTTGTTTCTAAATCATTTAGTAAATAATAATTCTTTCATTCAAAATAGAATAAAAAGTGCAATTGCAATTTTTGTTTGGCATTGACGATTTTCAAGTTTTATAGTACCTGTCTCTTATTTTATTTCAGGGTGAAACTGGGGCAGGATTTGTTCGCCATGCCATCGCAAAAACAGTCCTGATGCTGATGGGAGGCTATTATATGTGGTATCACTGCAAATACAATCATGCGGTAAACATACATTATTACTGTTACTCAAATTGAATATCAATTTTAACACGATTGTTAAAGAGTGTGTGTGTTTTTTTAAAATAACAAATCGGTAATGGGTTTTTATATTTTGTTTAGACTTGGTCGAAAAAATCCTCATGGAAAATGTACACGAACAAACCAGTCATGTTTCCAGAAGATCCTGGCTACCCGAATTATCACGTGCCCGCAGACGACGATTATGGATCGTACGGATTCAAAGAATCGGTGTTTTACAAGTAATGCGAACATTTTTGTGGATAGTTGTTTAGTAATTGTTAATATAATTAAATAATACATACGAAAATAATAACAATCGTAAGAAGATACAGTTGCGTCGCATTGTGGTTACAAATTTCAAAGAGGCACGCTTATTTACGAAAAAATGTCTGTTTTTAGTTTTTAACGTTCTTACAAAACCACGCCTCAAAGTAATAGATTGTTTGGTCTCGAGAAAATGACTCGAATTGCAACGCGTGAGGAGAAGACTTCTAATTTGGTTCTATCTGTTTCGATTCATTTCTCTCAACATTGACTATTCAGATCTGCGACGAGATTACTTAACGACTCGCGAAGACCATCATTTCAGCTTTTCTCCAACTCCTTGGAAAGTTGCGGGAGGGAAAGTCGTCGAGAAGATTTTTCATTTATGAACAAGACTCGTTGACATTCGCATTCAGAAAATGAAGGGAGGTTCGGTAATTGGGTATCGTAAATCGTTTCGTATTTTTTTCAATGTTCTGGAAAACAGAAATATTCAGGATGTTCAAATATTTTTTTCTATCATAAAACAAATATGATTTTTGTTTTTTAATAATTATATCGAAGTCCAGAGAAATAAGAGAGGCTGAGGCAAGTAACATAAAAAATTAATTGAGCACACTTTTATCGAAATTGAAGAAAAGTGTAGTCGGAGTCTACGATATTCCGATGTATTTCGACATATTGTGTGTGCGAATTACTTCTCTTTTTAAAAATCAATATTACTCCGACTGCTTTGACGTACAACTGAAATCCAAAATAAAATTTTCTGCAGACTTTCGTTTGACTGTCTGATAACGAAATGTGTTTGTGAATTTTGAGAAGGTTTAATAATCAATTTAGAAACTGGAATATTTATAGTCGAGAATTGCAAAATATTCAACAAGAACTCTTATAAAAGGTTACGAAAAAATATGATGTTCGACGATAAATATTTCGATTTCTAGACGGTGGAACTTTTCCAAAATGCACCGACACTTTGATGAGGCATTGACAAAAAAGACTTGGTAAATTAAAAAAAAAGTTCTATCCATTGCCATGTTTACACGACTATACTTTGAGGATAAAGTATAAAATGCTGAAAACTGTAATGCAACCGTTAGATATAAAATTCAACGAGTTCCTGCGTTCTGAGAGGAACGTCATTGGCGCGCGTATGTGCCAAATTGTCATTAGCCACAAACAACGAATAATAAGATTACGTCGCTGGTCGTATCTTGAATTGCACTTCGAGGTTCGATCATAATTTCATTTCGTCCTTTTCTTCGCTCGCGATTCTTTTTCTCTGGTTTCCTCTCTTTTGCCTCCCACCCCCTGCCTCTTCCCGTCATTCTCCCGAGTCCATCGACGTTCGTTCCCGTAATTGATTTATCAGGGCTGCGAATGAATTAAAGGCTGGGTTGGCCATTGCTCGACCAGTTGTAACGGAACGAGGTCGATGCTTGCCGCGAGTACAGCGCGTGTCGATTGACACGTGTCTACTTTTGTTTGTCCGTATATACGCCCGACCATATGGATACACACGGCAGCTGCAATAATTTTACCGGTTCCATATCTACCGTTCCCTATCACTCTCCCTGCTCAAAATACGCCACTCCTATACTACTCATCGGGCATTCATCGAATGGACGCGAAAGGTCTTTGAACCGGAAATGGCCGAGCCCTCGAATTAAAGCCCTCCAACTTTATGAACACCGCTGATATCGTCATTAATATTATTATTATTATTATTATTATTATTTTCAACGCTATTATAGTTATTATAATCTTCTTCTCTTATATATAAAAATGTAGCTTTCGCACGTTTGGGTTCACAAAAATTAAAAACTAGCCTATGGATTGACTTAAAATTTTTACTGGACGTTGCAGTTTAACAGAAGAATGTTTATATATATATTTTTTTTATTTCGAAATTTCAACGGAAACGAAAAATTTGGGAATATCTGACAAATGAATGTGTATGGATGATTACATCTAATTTTGACCAATGGTTGGAATCGACTCCCTTCGATTTTGCTGAAATTTGGTCAGAATTATTCTATTTTCATAAAACAAAGTTTTGCCAAAGGAAACAAAATTTAACATTGTTTTCGAAAGTTTTACGAAATTGAAAATTTCGCCATTTTAGTAAGATTTTTTCGAGTTTGTTTATTAAATATCTCGAAAGCTATTATAGCTACAGACATGAGTCAAGATTAATTTTAAAGCGAGTATTTCAGATTATTAAATAAAAAATATTCTGAAAAAATGTAGAAAAATGATGAATTTGCAGAATTTTAAAATTTAAAAATTTTGTATTCACAAAATGTTGACGTCAACGCAGATGAAGTAGCAAAAATATGATTATTTTTATTGAATTTTTAAAAATTATTTGCCTTTTTTGCAAAACATAATTTTTTTAAATAAAATATTTTCGCTATCGAACTTCATTTAGCAATTTTTAGTAATAAAATATATGGAAAATTAATGAGGATATTCACTATTTAATTAATGATAAATTTCCTGATTATCGCGAGGGCGCAAAGTGCCCGAGCCACTATAACCTGCTGGTTATAAATGGTATTAAATATTGGCATTCGCTAATGGATATATTTTGGTTATAAAGAGAAATTAAAATTAAAGAAATGAAACCCATTTCTTGCGATGGTCGAAAATATCTATATATGATACGAAAGGTTTTTTATTTCCCACCATTTTTCCTATTTTTTATTTCTTATAAAAATATTGGAATAACAATAAAATGGGCTTAGGAAAAAATAAATAAATAAAAGAGAGAAAGAACTTAATTTTTTTGTACAAATAAATTAAATTTTGTCGCGAACTTTGTATTGAAAGTATTGTCCCGGATGTTTCTTTATTCGTTATTTGCTTTAGTTTTCTGCTTTCGTCGAAAAGAGAAAAAAGATCGGGGACTCGCTGAAAGTGTTCTCGCTCTATTTTTCAATACTGCTTCTACATACCGCAGATACCGGTCTTCTTATACATCTGACAAGTTGATCCGCTTTCGGTTTCGACTTTTCAGTCGAGAGTAAATCAACGATTTTTCCTCTCCCCTATTCTACCAACATCCAATCCTTTCTCTCTTCCTCCCCACTTTCCTCCATTACGTTCCGAGATGCAATGTTCTCAGATCCTTCTTGTACCCATCGAAACATTTACCTACTCATTTTACTGATAGAATTTTAAAAAATAACTATATTTATGTACAACAGGTTGTGACTAAATACATGATTTTTCTTTTTTCGGATGTCAACGTAATCAAATGATATAATAATACAATTTTTTTTTCATTTTTAACGATAATTAATTCTTAATGTACAATTTTATAAAACCATTTGAATTTTATTCAACCTGGTAATTAAAATTCGCGAATTTAAAAAAAAAAGTAAAGGCTTGGAGAATTTCCTATAAAAAATGTATCATATAGTCTATCAAGATGAAATGATTAAAATGAAGTCTCGATAAATAATTTTCTCGAAAATAGATCATTTTAGTCAATTTTTATTTCGACAGAAATTAATAATCGCTGGATAATTTTTTCGGAAACGAGCTGCGTTTTAGTCAATCTAGTAATTAAAAATTAAAACATTTTGAAAAAAAAAATAAAGGATTGATGGATGTATAATTGAAAAAAAAGCGAGTTATATAAGAGAACGACTTTGTCGCGTTTACTCGTGAAAAACGAATCTTAAAAGAGCACAAAAAAGTTTTCAACGTTCAAGAAGTTCTTCAGGCTCGCTTAAAAAATCCAATGAATCCAAATTAAATTCTTCATCAAGGTGAGAGAACGATAGAAAACAAGGTGGGGAACGGGAAGCAGGAACCGAGGAAGAAAGAGGGTGCGGTTGGGCACCGGTTAATCGAATAGAAAGAAAATTTCGAGTGCTGAATACACACACTCGGGGGACCAAGGCTCTCTTCCGCAGGCCGATAGAAACTTTTTCCAGCTTTTTCAAGCTTCGCTCTCTTTCTCTTTGCCATTTGTAAAATAAAACTTTTTCATTCCCCACGTACTCGCGTATATTCATGTATATATGAATTTACATAACGTAATTTACGTCAATCGTCTCAATCCTTGACCCTTGCTCCTTGATCCCATGCAAAATTTATTCACCGCTTTTCAGCCCTCAAAAGCGTTGTAGCTTTTTTACATTTATATTTTTCGTCGATTATTTCAAATCAATTTTTAACGCTGAGTAAATGTAAAAATGCGATTGTTTTATATAACAGTGACTAGCTCTTTACAAAGTGATAAGTTAATTTAATGCTTTAAAAATAATAGAACAGAAAAAAATCGTGAAACGAAGCCGTATTTATAAAACATTAAGACATGGACACAGTATATAGATTTAATTATAAAATCAATTTTAATATTTTTTTCTTTATACAAATAAATAATTCCTTTTTATTTATTTTAATTTCATTTTTAAATGACTAATTATATACATGGAATGATGAAGGTCTTGCCTTTGCTCTGCCGATCAAAGGGCGAGGGATGGTGTTAAGGGAGAAAGGAAAGAGAAAAAATAATCAGAATAAGCTTGAGAGAAAGCGAGGAAGTGAAAAGTTCGTGTGGAGGAAATAGCAAAACGCTCGAGAGACCCAACTCGTGTGCAGTCTGGCTATGGATTTGATGAGACGCGTAAAAACTATGGGAGGACGGATTAAAAATGGCCGTCCTCGTTCTCTCGTCATGCCGTGGGATCCGGAGCGAAAAATTTGTCTGGATCTCCCGCGTAGCGACTGTTTCAATATTTTCAAACAAAATTTCGTAAAGGCTCGTCAAAGTGAAACAATGAAAAAAAGCTGAAGCCCCAGGAAGCCCCGCGGGACTTTTGTCGCCGTTTTTAATTATGGCTTCGAGTGCGTTGATTTCTTTTTTCCGTCTGGAAAAAACTCGGGGGAATGTCTCTTGAACGTATTATACACATATATTCATTTGAATACAATATTATATAATGATGATAGATACAGGGCGGGCCTGAACGCTCTCCAGTCTTCGACGTCCGACGTCGTCGTCCCGCATGATGTCGTGCTGATTCCATGCAGCCCAACACACACTGGGAGCACCAAGTGGGGGATTATAATAATTCGCGTGGCTGCATCCAATTTCAATCTACCCCGAAGCTGCTCCTCTGGCTCCAGTTTCCTCCTGGTCCTCCTCCTTATTCGCACCTACACACCTATTCCATTCTATATCTGTTGTCTGTGCACGTATTTCCATTGCTATGATGGCTGCGGAATGCCAACGTGAGTTTCGTCTCATTGCAAGACGGACTCGAGTACCATCGTCGAATAACGGGACAGGGAAAAAAAGATAATGCGGTGTATGTACATTTCTACAAAAAGTCGTGATTTTCGTGGCAGAATTCGATTTTGCATCAAATTTTGAGGAGATTATACTATACGAACACTCTGCATCCGGTAATTGAGTTAGAATACGTTCACTATTGAAGATTTACTAATTATACAGTACTTATTTTCCCCCTTGAGAATGTTTCTTAATAAGGTAAACGTCCCAATAGTTGAACAATTTTTGCTATATTATTTTTGGTATTTTAATTATTTTTTTTGTAATCAAACTATTTAGATTATTTTCCCCATACAAAGGTGTGCATTTTTTGTAACAGTAATTTATTGAAAGAAATTAATTCAACTCTGGATACAGGATCGATTTTCTATCCAACTATTGAGATATTCTATACACATTCAAACGGTCAAGTATTTATATACTAGAAATATTGTAATAAAATAAGTTTTAGATCGCTATAATATCAGACAATAGTTTAGATGTGGATTTCAAGCAGATTTATTTGTTTGAATATTTTTTAAAAGAAGAAAAAGTGAGAAAACCCTTAGCTGTTCAACTATACTAGGACGTGTACCTTAGAGAATTATTCCTCAATTTTGTATTAAATTCTGTCTATCATATGCACGTTTATATCTTTAAAAGAATAAAATTTATTTTCAATCGAAAAATAATCCAAAGCAAATATAATTGAAAACTCTTATTTTAGACAATATCTATCAGGCATAAGAGATAAAGAGTTATTGCATTCAATCAAATTTTTATTCATCGTTTCTCGACCAGATGATACGACGCATGACGAACTCTGTGTGTGATAATTTGATAAAGCAAAAAGAAAACTGATGAAAACATCAGTTTATGACCATTCATGGTGAAATTTGTCTGCAAATGATAGTTCACGACGTGTGTTATGATATTTTTGGTACAAAAAATTGATGTTTTTGATTCGTTATTGATTTGGAGCACCTTCAATAAAATTAGCTTCAATAAGCAGTGTGGCTATCAGACATTTGACTGTCTAAACATTTCACTGCACGATAATAGAGGTCTGAATTGAAACATACTGAACTTTTGCATGCTGTTTGTTCGTGAAACGAAGTTTCATAATCCCCTTTACTGGTCGATCACTGTCAAAAACTTGTTTTTCGTCAACAATTGACTGTATATTTATCGCAAGTTTGCATTCGATTCAGGTACATTATTTACATGTTTATAATTTAGCATTTAAAATTGACATATAGTTAAAATTAGTGTAGAATTCTGCTAATTGTTTTTTTTTATATGGTGAGAGTAACTCTAAAAAAATATTAAATTCTCAAGAGGTTATTAACATAACAATCATTAGCGTATGTATCAATGGCAGAGCACAAAAATTATTCCAATCTGAATTTCTCAACTTACATAGTTGATTGAATTCGTAAATAATCTAATCGAGTTTAATCGTCCGCACCATTGCATGCTAATATAGTGTGCTCAAATTATGAGATTTTGAAAGTTTCACTGCAATAAACTATTTTCATTATTTCCATCAGAAACAAGCTCTTTGGATCGGAGACTACAATTGTGGAGCAAGTGGACCAAAGGAGAAAGGGATTCGGAGGCTGCCGGAGCGAAGAAGGCGAAGGACAATTTCTGACAAGAGGTTAACCACACCAAAGGATGTCGAGAGGTTTGATCTCATCCTTTCTAATGTAGATGTACGTTTGTCGGTGCATGTGCATGTACACATGGACGAAGGGCGGCGAGAAAGTCAGATGTTGCCCTGCGAACTGACCTCGAGCACTTGTCCACTATAATTGCGTTACATATTGACTTAGTTTCGCCAATGGGCGCTCTTCTCTGTATACCGCGCTGACCCGCTACCTATACCTCTGACGCAGGGCCAAGGAGAAAGGCCAACCTTCCTACCGGCTGAATATCAATTATTCGCTAATTTGAAGTTTCGCCAAGTGAAAACAACACGCCCGGCCAAAATTTCACCCCTCCTCGTAATCCGCAATTTATGCGCTGGCCCGAACTTTCAAAGAGCTCGCGTGTGTCAGCTATTTCGATAAGAACTTTTGATAACGATGCACGAGATATCTCGAATTTCGAACCGTATACTTCGTGCCCAATCGAAATTTTCATCTTTCGACTTTTATTCACTTTTTTTTTATTTCCACGTTATATATTTTGTATATATAACGTTACGTGAAAATTTATTGTCGTGCTTTTGAATTTTAAACTATACTTCCTACCCACTTGAAACTTTCATCTTTTAACTATACTCACATTTTTATATCCACGCGTTGCATGTTTTGTATACAGCGTTTCGTGAAAATTTTTCGTACTTTCGTGACATTTTTTTGTTTTTTTTGTTTTTAATAATAATAAAAATCTGTTAATTAATAATTACGCTTAACTGCTATATACTCGATCTTTCTTTTAAATAGAAAAGGGAACAATTTAGTATAGATCTTCATTCTCATTTTTTTTTCTAATCCGCATTTTTCACGTAACGAGCATTATTTTGGCAAATAAAATGGTCGTCAGATGTTCCATTAGACACGTATTCGTGCTCGAAAATAAAGTTTTACAGAGGCATGCAAATTTTAGGAGACTCCGTTTGCGTAATATCCGCTCCTTTGTGAAGTACTTTAACCCAGCGCAGTCTATTTTCCAAGCCCACGCAATTACTTCAAAATACACAAATATACGGAATATTCGTGTGTAATCTGGTCGTGCCTTCTGATCCGGAGTTTCATTTCTCACGGTTTGCATTCTGGCTCTTTGATTTCGTAACTCTTCGTAATCCGGCTCCTTTCGCGACCGGAAAGAAATCCTTTTTTCCCGTAAATTTTGAAAAATTCCGCGTGATGAAACGTGGAAGGTTCCCGGGAGCTTTGTACCGCTCCGAGCGGAAATGAATGTATATTATTATTTTCATCATTGCGCGCCAGGATAGGACGGTGCGTAAAAGTTTCGTGAAAATCCTCGGAGCGTGAAACAAGTCATCCTCGCACGAGCGGAGATCGGACTAAGGAAAAAGTATGGCGTGTGTGTGGGTGAGAGTGCCCGGGCGCATATATGTTTATATATAAAATACACATACATTGTACGCGACATAAAACGGAGATCAGGATAAAACTGATGCTGCGGACGACGAACTCGGACGTGACGTAAATACGAACGGTGATACGCGTGTGAAAAATGGACGTAATGGGGATGACGAAAAAAGGAAGAATAAATTCGCAAGGGACACGCATGATCAAAATAATGATGCGAACTTTGACCCTAGGGAACACGTAGAATATCAAAAATGCAAAAAAAAAATCTATTATGTGTATGAAAAATTGCAAAGATTAAAAAAAAATACAATTGAGACAATAAATTATCAGTTTTAAATTTATTTTCAAAAGTCAAATGTCAAATATATCAAAAAATTACGAAACAAAATTTCAACGAGAATTAAAAAAATTATTCATGTTGTAGTAAAAATATTAAATTATGCTTATTATAGATAATTTGCAAAAATTGTATAATTCGTCCAATGCATTTTTTGTTGCTCGATAAAAAAAGGCCCGATCATTTGGAATAAGAGATAATTTTATTCAAAATCTGTTTTTTTTTTCGTCGCTGTGTTACGCGTACGGAATATGTCGGATAGAAAGAAAGGGAGAAGGCGATATGTAATTGGGATGAAAATGCATCGCATTACCTCGGGCGCTTGCGATTGTCACACGTCGGTCCCCCGTGAGCGCAAATCGCATTATTTTCTCGCCAAAGGTAACCACGACCGTTAAATTGATGAGTAAACTAATTAGCCAGTTAATTACGATTTATCGGACTTGTCAGATTCTCGAGAAATTTCTCGAAGCGAAGGAAAAAAGTGTCTTTGGTTATCGAAATAAAATATTTCATTCAAAATGACGATATTTTGTCATTATAAACAAAAGGTCGTCATAGTGTCATTTAAAATAATGAAAATAATGACAAACCCCCATAATGTTCTCTATTGGTTCTGGAACAGGGGCGTTCTCTCGCAATTCTCAAAAAAAATATTTTTTTTTCTAGAGATTGCCATTAGTTTTATTAATCAATTAATCTTTTTATAATAATGAGTATACTTTTTGAGAATTAATAGCGATTCGTTGAATTCGTAACGAAGGAATTTAATCGAATTCCGTCATCGTAGAATGATTAATTACAAAAATGGATAATTAGAAGAAATTGCATTATTTGTATACCTCGGTTATTCGCTCTTGCGTAAATGCACAGTAAATACGAGAACGCTTATTAATAATTTACGCAAAATAAATAAAAGTAACGATTCAAAAGAAAATAAGCTGGTAAGCAGATATGTAAAATAAATAATGCGTGCTGCGCTTGAGCGCGTCTAATGCATATCGCGCGCTCTTCGTTAATTGGTGCGTAATAATCAGGACCGAGCTCTATCTCTGGAAAAATTATAACGCGATAGTTTTTTGCTCGTTCCCGTGCGCGGATGCGACATTTTTATTGGTGTCGTTTCCGAAGTCGGGAGAAAAAAAAGAAGGTCCAGGCGCGAAGGAATAATGTATCCGGGGATCCGAAAGGACTTTAACGACACGAGCGACACCTGTAATCTGCCGATATATAGACTTCACGTTCCACCAGCCGTAAAACCCTGTAAAATACGCCCACTCGCATCCGCGGAGAATTTTTTAGATGCTAGTCAAACGCCCGCTCTGACACATGCGCTGATAAAAAGTTACCCGAATAAAAGAACTATCTCGATTCTTAATCTCTTTTCTAATCCAGGTGTCGTGTCCGTGAAATCTTCGCATCAGCGAAAATTCAACGACGATCTTGTGTCAGGGCGAGCAATATTTTTTTAATACGCCTTTTTCATCAGAAGGAATTGTGGATGTGATGAAAAAATGGATTATTCAACATTTTTCCTAACATTTTGACATGTTCAAGATTTATAAAAAAAAATTTTTCCTTTAAATACTGTTACCTCTACGAATTATCTGGTTTGTACACATCCGGAACTCGTCTCGTAATTCGTGATATAAAAATGATTAAACCAATGGAAACTACTTTTCTATTAGCAAACTTTGAAACAATTTTTGTTAGCCCAATGGTACGATATTTAATCTTCGTCATAATTGAGGAGAAATTAACATGAATATTATAAAGTGAAAATCAAGTTACACTGACAGAAAAGTATGGTAGATAATACAAAACTGACAACTATATCAATTATTATAGTACTAAATATACTTTATATTATATCTTGTCCTGATTATTATACGTTTTACTACAAACATATATTTTATCCGAAAATAATTAGCACGTAATTATCACTTTATGGTAAAATCTACTATCGTGATTTCTCTCAGTGCAGATTATTTGCTTGCATACATTCGTATCCATATCCATACATACGAAGCTCAAAGAAGTATGTCAAAAATAAAGGGATAATTGGATGTCGGTTAACGAATCTGTTTTTGAAAGGAATTTCGAAAAATTAATATTTCATGCCAACGAGAATTCTTTTTCGGGCGTGTCGAGAGGGATTTATCGAAAAAAAATGGATTGAGCCATCCAGATGGATGTTCTCGGATTGGCCTGAATTTTTGGTGCCGAGTCGAAAGAGCTGGGAAAAACGTTGATCCGAGAACACGAGGCTGATTTCACAAGTGGAGTGTGTAACGTCGAGGATACGTGTACGGAGCGATAGTTAATTCAATCGATTATCTCCCGGTACGTATAGTTGAAGTAAATGAAAAGGGCTTCTCTATGCTCGACGAGAGTGCATATTCCGGTCACGCTTAACTGCCATCGTTTCAACTACTATATTATCTATTTTATATACGGATTATATATGTATACTTAAAAAAGTATGTATACATTTATAGATACGTACACATTCGTGTAAACGCGGTACATGCTTTATTCAAATTGTTCGAATATTCGAATGAAAACCCTGACTCCCTTTACTATTTCGTTCTTATTCATATTTAATTCTTTCAATTTTTATTTCTGTTGATTATTTATTTAATTAATCCCCAAAACCGATTTTTCATTGAGATATTTTTGCCGAAGAATTTTTTATTTTTTCCGTGCTACACAGAAAATTTCCAATCGAATAAGCACTTGCAAGGTTTTTTCCCAGACTCATATTTTTTCAAATATGTAAAAAATCCCTTTATTTCAATTTGGGATCGAAATATGACAGTATAATTGACTAAAAATGAGTTTCTTTCGACGTTTCCAATATTTTTTTCATATCGGTTATAAAATTATTTTTTCATCCACTGTACAGGAATTTTGAGATAGGACAGGTTAAGATCTCATCGCAAGTTTATTGACAGATACGCGGAGGGTTGAAGCCTCTATATTTTGATTCGTCTCGTATAAATATAGAATTTGCGTAATAAATTCGTATATAACGATGTTGGCACGATCATTTTGAATTTGGTACTTTGACTGACTCACGAGTAGCGACAGGACCGAAGCAAGAAACGTTTCGGTTCTACGTCGTTTACATTGATACGACGTCTGTTGACGGAACACTGAAAATAACCCGCATGGCCAAGTGGACAAGTGTCAAGGAGCAAACTGAGGGGTAAGAAGCGAGCGAGAGAGAAGGGAAAACAGAGAAGGGTAGAAACAGAGAATGAGAGGGCAAACGGTCTCTATGCACGATTTGGACTTGCAGATTAATCGCAAACATTGCAAACGTGTCGTGCTCCAAGTTTCCCATCGAGATTATACTCTCTGTGTGTATACTATACAGATCCAGAAGTGTTATTTCTGTACAACAAAGCGCAGATATTGGTTACGTTTCTCGAATTATGGTATCCCTTATTTCATATCGTTGTTTCACAAAGCGCTCGATACTCGGCAAACCTCCCTTTGTTTTTTTTTCTCCATTTTTATCTGTCGGCCTTTGGGCGCTGCTCTTTCTCTTCGCGTAATCCTTTCGAAATATGCATTCCCGCATGCTCTAACTGGAAACAGAGACAGAGACTTTTCTCATGCGCCCGAATGGTACGACGAGGTGCGAAGGGACCGAGAGAAAACCCTGTCCATTTCTCTGCCATTCTACGAGACTCTTTACGCCGATTGCACCGCTTTTGTACTCTTCATTCAAAAGATTTTACTTCAAGGCACTAATTACGAAATTCATGACACTCTGTCGAATTTATTCATTTATTGACTTTTGCCAGTCTTCATTACTGTCCAAATACTTTTGTAAGCAATTCTTATGAATATTTTGTATAAAAAATCATGCACTTATATAATCATTCTACTCTATCATATACACAATATTTGTTAGTTCGTGTCCACATACAATATTTTAATTATACGAATTTTCTATTTATTACGTCAAAAAATAAAAGACTATAGCGCAAAAAAGTTATCAAAGTTGATAAACATAGTTTAAAGAAATACTATTAATAGGAAAAAAGAACATTAACAGTGTCCCCAAAATCGAGGCAAATTGCAAAATGTGAATCTGCACATACATATATATTAGTTCTTACATACATACTGTACACATACATGAATAAAAAGCTAGTTATGAAAGCGTATTAACAAAAAGAGCTTGTTAAAAAATAGGAGAGCGACGAGAGGTAGCTGAAAAAATGTTTTTCAATCGTACGAAGAGGTAATCATGGACATTATCGAAACGAAAGGGCTCGTGGAAACGGAACGGCGGGTGGCGAAGGCGGTTGGGAGCGGTCCGACGTGGGCAGGGGGTTATTGGGAAATTAATTGGAAATGGATTCGATCGGAGCGATGGCCGGGAGAATAGGAGACAACGGAACCATGAGAGAGAGAGAGAGAATGTGAGTGAGTAAGGGAGAAGGAGGAAGAGAAGGCAGGGGGGAGGGGCGACGGGACGCGATACTCTTGTGCGTGTAAACACAATATAGTTTAATGCTGGCTCGTATCGCGAAGATACACGATATCGTGATCCGATGAACCTACGATATTTGATCCTCGAATCAAATACGCAAACTAAACGACCAACGTCCCAGCACCACGCAACTGGTCATCGTCATCGTTTGAACAATACTGCTCTCCGCGTACTCGGCAATATTCTCACGCTCGACTGCGTTGCACACCCTCGTGCACGAAAACTAAAAAAACTTGGTCAACGACAACCGGTGACGACGACGAAACAGATAGTCAAATTCGCAAAAAAGCCCGAAAGTTCTCGATGACGTTCACGCTCGAATAGTTTCGTTAACTACGACGTTAACTCGATGCTTATCCCATCCAGGTGTTCGGGAGTTTAGTCAATTCCCGCGCGAGACTGAATCGCGCAAACCCTCGGCGAGAGCTCGCATCTTCAGCCATTTATTTTTTAAAATTCACCCTCTTCGCTCTTTCCTTTTGCGTGCGGTACAACCCGGTCGTCTGTGCTTCCACGAGGAAGTTACTTTTTGTTTTTTTGTTTTTTTTTTCAACTTTTCCTTTATACGAGAGTCTGAGAATGTCGCAGGAGCGCGGTCTCGTTGCCACACGTCGCACTCGTCGGAGGAAAGGTGGAAAGGGAAGCGCGCGGGAGAGTTCTTGACAAATTGAGATAACGCGGTCGTGCACAGTATCAACGGAGCAGCAAGAGGAATAAGGGAGAGAGAGAGAGGGAGAGAGAGGTACTTAAAGTAAAGAGAAGGAGAGAACAGAAAGCTCTGGCGAGGAAGAAAGACGAAGCCGAAGCGAGAACTCGCGAGGAGTTAAAGTCACCGCAAGTACTTTGTGCTCTCGAGGCTTCGACTTGCCACATCAAGCTATCGCATGTGTATAACATTGTTGCACTCTCCTCATTGACGTGCTGGCCCAAGTTTACATTTCAAAACAAGTTACTTCTTTATACATAAAAAAACGAGAAAAAATTATTTTAAAAAACGAATAATAATAGAATTTATGTTTATCAAAAGTTTTATCAAATCTTCATTTGTATATATCATTTATATAAAATTATTTATTTTTATTTATACATATTAGAAAAAAAACTTAATTTTGGCCAATATTTTTATTCCGAACGACCACACACTTTTATTACTTGGCGTCTTTCTTATTTTACAAAAAAAAAATTAAAATTAATGTTACCTGTGCACTTTATGTCCGAAATGAGGGTATTTTTGTCCAGTTAATGAATGGATCAAATTTGAATGGGACTGGGACATTCTTGATGGATAAACTCGTGCAAAGTGCATAAGCTGGTATAGCGCTGCAGCTGAAGCTGCCACTTATTCGGCACAGAGTTGGTCTCTTCTCCGCTCTTATCTGTCGTATGTGTGATATTTAAAAGTGTATATGCACGTGTGTGTCCATATCGTGTAAGAACAACGCTCTTGCCGGAGAGAACGAGAAAACGACGATGTGGAAATTAGTGAATCTCGTTACGGGAGTTTAGCCGAATGTCAAAGTTTCGCTGCTATATCGTTTTGGACACAGCTCTTTACTCCGAGATACTCTCCAAATACTGAACACACGTATGCGTTTACTTAATTATGTCTTTCTAGTTAAGTTGAATACTTTTTCAACATTTTTTCGAGCGTGATATTTACTACAATTAGAGAGTATTGAAATAAAGGGATATCTTTTTAGGGATTTAAACAATATCCATACAGTATATTTAGCAATATTAACATTTTAATAGACTTATTGTTATGACTAAGATTATAAGAAACCTGATAATCTTTTGTGTATTACCTTACTACTGTGCGCGCTCTCGATAGGACCCATCATTATTGGATCAGTTATTTTTTGAATTTCTTCAAAGTATATAAGAATGACTTAGGAATGTCTATAATAAATGTTGATTAAAAGAAAAATGTATCATTTTGGGATCAAACGATTGAACAAGTTTCCAGCTACAATATCCGCGTCAAAAAAACTATATTTACCGACCATTTAATGAAAATATTCGTAATTAAAAATTCGATTTTTAATATTGAATAGATGCGAGAACATAATTTCGTATCTTTATTTTCAAAAAGTAATTGTTTTGCACATGAGTTACTTTTTATAAAAACTATTTATTATATTCATTGAACACTTTTAAACCTGTAGGACAATGAAAAACTTGAGGTTTCGGTCCTTTTGTATTAAGTATAAACAATAAATGACGTTAAAACATTACCCTACATATAGTAATACGCCAAGCATTGACAGGTTTCCTAACCTTAATTAAAACAACTGTAATAAAAGTTTTAACGTTACTAAATATACTTTTTGGATCAGCACGATAATTCTCAATTCCTAAAAATTTGACCATTTATTTTAGTATTCTCTAATCCTATATTAACAAAGACATGAAGCCTCTAATTGGTTCATCGGAATAAAGCGTATTATTCGGAGCGCATTAACTTTTAGCTAATTTGTAGTTATAAAAAAAAATCAACGTGCGCTGCTTTGGAAATAATGACCTTGAAGTTAAAATAAGTTATAATAATTATTAATTTCATTTTGCAACAATTTTCTAGAATTTCTCATCATAAA
>JAPYYW010000399.1:0-68356 GCA_030522545.1 Cremastinae sp. A BG-2022a | reverse complement strand
GCACTGAAAATAGGGATTTTTAACAATAAATATCTCAATTTGTACGTGGTGAAACCTCTTAAAATTTGGTACGCATATGCGTAACGTATCAAAGAATGGCTGTACCAATTTTAAACAAATTCCTATATAATCGATAAAACTATAGAACTACCTTAAGCTCATCAGCTAATACATATGTTTAAAGAAATATTTCAGGAGAAACGGTTGTCGCATGCCTGTCCAAGTGAGACGATTATTAAATTCATTGAAGATGATGAGATAAAAGAAGCGTCGACCCGCGATACGTGAAACTCACTAGGTAATTTTATAGGAAAAATCTGAACACATCTGCCGGTCAATGGCGTCGGAGCTTCTTTCGCAGAGGAGCGTGGGCGTTTTGCAGTGCCATCTAGCCGCCTGCTTCGATCATTATTTTGAAAGTATCATGAAAAAATAGAGTAACAAAAAAAAATGAAACAGGTGGAAAATAAGTGAAACACCCTATAACGATATAAAGGTTCAATATTATTGATGGCCAATTATTTGAAAATTTAATGGACATATGATCGCGGTGTCTGATGAAAAAAAAAATCTCCTTTTCACGTGTCAAAATATATAATAGTAAAAAAAACTACATACATCCACGCATCAATTTTGGCGGATGTCGCAAAAATTTCTGACAATATATATTATTGCATGAATGCAACAGTTTTATTGGCACCGCGGAACAAAAATAATTTCTTCGGGATGAAAATAAAAAAAAAACAAGTGTATTATAAGCATCCTCTTTGAGGATTATTTTCGGTTGACAGTTATACATGTAAACAAAAATTGCGAGAACGAAAAAGTGAGACGCTCGTACACTTGTCTCTCCTTCTCATCAGAGTTTTCTTTCTACACTACTTATATGCGAGTACACGTCTCTCTCCGGGAGATCTCACGAGTCTCCACGCGAGACGCACCCACCAATTCCAAACACGAGGACCTCTCGTTTATCCGTATGTATTGGTATATACATATATAAGACAATAATACACGTGTACATACATATTGGGTTATGTGACATCGCGTAAGCATGGCGGAAGAGTATATGTATTGCGTGTGTGGTGTGTGCGCGCGCGCGTAACGAGCCCGCGCGCGGGCGAGAGAGAAATGATGAGAGGATATCGCGCGCAGCCTCAGGGGACCCTACCTCGTTTCGCGAGTCTCGACCAATCGGAGCTCAGTGTCACGTCACCGATAGCCAATCGAATCGCTGCTCAGTGACGACATGCGCTAATAATAGCTCTTACGTATCTAGGCCGATGGCGGCCGCGAAATGTCTCTACAGTCGTGCGCCGGCAGCCGACCGCGCTCGAGCTTGTCCATTCGTTTATCCTTCGTTGACGGTTTTCCTCTTTATTTTGGTGTCCGTTGTAAACACAGTTTTCTCGACGCAACTGTCAATACGTTCCGTTTTTACAAAGAACTTTGTCAAAAGTGCCTCGTTCGCCATAATATAAAGCATTCGGAAGGTAGGAACATCTGACAATAAGTCGAGTTTCACGCAACATATCATATCCATTAAATAAACGTTGACACGCAATTGTTGTGTATACAATAATAAAAAAAAAGCTTTCAAGTTTCTCACATCGTCGTCTTCGTGCAAAATCTTGAACAACTTTAACGACAGTCAACACTTGGAATATTTTCTCTCATCCAAACAATAATGAGTGCCAATAATGTGAGAGACGTTGAAAAAGAGAAGAAATTTTCACTTTTTGCGCTATATAGTTATCTTTTACTTTTTTTTGTTCTGGAAAACCATCGATTTTGAATAAATCAACGCGCTGAGTATAGGGATTCTCCCAGGAGCTTTGAAAATGTCGAGAGTTTTTGAACATAGAAAAAAAAGGTTTCGGTGCTTTGAACAATTGATAAATAGAGGGATCGTGATTGATACACGTGCTTTATCCGGCATTCCGACTGAAAACAAAGTCTACGCTGTTGTATAGCATTGGTAATTTAATTATACATATTGTATAATTGTATAATTTAATTATAAATGTATAATTTAATTATACATATTGTATAATTAAAGTTCTGTGTTAGCGAGAAGAGCATCTGCATCCCTCAAAGTATTGAGTTCAAGAGAGGATGCAAAATTCAGCCGCGACTCGATGAGGTTCTTGTACAACAGTGAGCGACCTTCCACACGCTACGCGGGGCAATTAATCCAAAAAATCGACTTGTTTTTCATATCGATAAAATACGGACCTTCTTACATTCTGTTTCTATCTCTCCTCCGTCTCTCTTTATATCATTCCGGCGATAGCGGCACGATCAATTAATCCGCGCTTACGATCGAGAATTTCGGAATAAAAAAATATTGAATTCCCGATAACTTTTCAATCAACGAACAGGGGGGAGGGGTGGGGCGACACGAGTCGCTCGCGGATACATATGCCTCATGACAATAGGAGCAACGCTTCTCCCGCTTATTCATGATATATATACAATACGCGTCAAGGAAAATCATAGTATTCGATAAAATAAAAATAAATAAACAAAATTAATTCGGTAAGTCACCATGCACGAGACGACGATGCTCGCGAAAACTTGACGCGGTGCTCGTACAGTATATATATGCAATACACACAATACACGTCGCGAAAATACAAACTGCCTCATTAATGCAAATGAGAGCGAAGCCATCGGTATGAAGCCCCTTGTTTTCGATGAAAATTTATGTGTATGCGTGTGTGAGCACAAATGTCCACAATTCTGACGTTTTGTCTCCGCGTATTAAACTTGTGCTACTTTTATCGCTATATATTGTTATATTGAGCATTTTCATATGAAACGGAAGCAGCTCATCTGGGCTTACTTTATTGAATTCACGTAGAATAAATGAAGATTAAAAATCGATCGACATCGATCTTTACGTTCTCGTGTGTGCAACACGTTGTTTATACGTACTTTCGAAATTTTATGTTGTATACGGAGAGTGTGTTGTCGGCGGAATAAAATACAATAACTCAAACACGTTTAGAAACATTTTTTCGTGCTCACAAAATATCCTTGAAAACGAAGAGCCCAGCAGGTAAACTAACGCAGACATCCATATTTATGAACACGATTCACACATTGGTCAGCGCTTACAATTGTTATTTTTATTATTATTGTTGTTGTTGTTGTTATATTTGTTGCTGCGGCTCTTATTGCTGTTACTTTTATAATATAAAATAAAATACGCACCAGCAATAATAACAAAAGAGATAAATCGAGATAATTATATGTAAACAGTATATATAATATACACTATAGGATAAAATGAAATTGGTTCGCGATTGCAGTGACAAAGAGTGTAGTACTCGATCGCATGGTGAATTTTTCATCGGTCAATTTTTCTTTATTTTTTCGAATATTATTTTTACGCCTCGCCTTCGGCCAGCTTTCATCTGGTGTTTGAGGCAGCCGGCGTCATTACATAAGTTGGTGGATTATACACGGCGCTGCTGTTATGCTCACTTGGCAGATACCTGACTCTCATCGCGTTATATCCGCACCCTCTGGCAAATTTGCAAGACGCGCGCTGCCTACCACCGTGCAATTTTCCGATACACCGCGCGATTTATCGGGAATCAGCAGCTCCCTCATCGCTTCTTCTCCCGCTATTTTCACGTTTTACATTCGCTCTTCTCATATATCTTTCAATTCAATATCTATATAGTTCCTTTTTTCGTCCCATTATTAATTATAACATATATAACTTATATGACTATTTTAATTTTCTCTGGATACTTATAATCTTATTATCATAATAGTATAAACGCGATATCGCATACCGCAGTAACGAATAAATAACGCGACCCACGCTGTGATCTTGAAGATTGATGGACAATTAGCCATCGTGTGTACGTGTTAACACTGTATGACCTGAATAATACCCAGAGCATGTATAGTTTCTCATCTCATCGCAGGAATCATTTTCTCTCCAATAATAGAAGAATAATATATTTATATCTAAATACGTGCGTATACTGTAATAAATCGTAATACATAATTTCGATGGGAAATTAATTGGCACCGTGTGCATTTCTTTATTTGTAGCCTCGAATTAAGAGTAGGCCTCCAAACGTAGCAAAAGTCATATCATTAAAATATCTCTGCGGAGAAAGAGAGAGAGAGAGAGAGCAGTAAAAGGGCAAGACATGTATGATGCGGGGCCCGCTCTCGCGCGCATCAATCTATATTAATTTTCGTCGTTTTCGTCCAATTTCAAAAGGCCAGGGTTTCGTCTGGCGATGAGTGTATCACTCGTGATTGGGCGGGTTTCACCTCGAGCAGGATGAGAACGCGAACATGAGAGAGAGAGAGAGAGAGAGAGAGAGAGAGAGAAACAAAAATAAGAGGCGCGATTAAAAATGGATGCGAAACGCTAAAAACATATGAAAACGGTCGCGGGTATGCTACTGCGCCTACAGACTGTTGAACGTCGTTGATGAAAGGAGACACGCAAAAAAAACGCTTCTCCCGCACAATGAGTGTTCTCGGAGTGTATATGTTGCTGCTCGGCGGCGCGCGTACGACAAAAGACATAGCTAAAAACTCCAGACTCGGCGCGCGGCCTCTCAAAATTTTTCTGCGTGTGTGCGTGCCGGCGGGGCAACGCTCAATATCATATTGTGTGCGGACAGGAAGCATAAATTTTACCAACACCAAACATAGAAATGGGCTAGCGAGGATTAAGAGAATGCCGGATGGAAAAAAATTCATATACACGCGACGAAGCATATACAGAAAGCATATATACGGTATAAAAAATTCGATTTCGGAGTTTAAAGCGAATATAATATACATATAAAAGAACAAAGCGCAACCTGGAGACTGTGCTCTATAAAAAATGGCAAAAGTCACAGCTTTTTACGCGCATCTTATTCTCTACAATAAGAGTTGTATTATATATTATATTTCATACAGTAGGGTGTCTAAAAAATGACTAATTTTATTTTTTCGCGGCACAGGCGTTTAAGGTAGTTCTAACACAAAATCATAATAATGAGGTTTCGTTGAAAATTTGAGCAAAACTTTTTTATATGATCTTGCATACGTGTATCAAATTTTAAAGGGTTTCACCGTGTAGATATCGAGATATTTATTGTTAAAAATCATGATTTTCAGAGCTCTCTCATAAGAGTACGTGTTAAATATCGCAATTTTTAACTCTAAATGTCTTGACTTCTGGACGATGAAGCTTGTTGAAATTTTGCACAATTTTTTATAGTACTTTAAAGAAGTTTTCCTCAGTTTTTAATAAAAATCTCATTACTTTATTATTCATGATTTTCATAGGCATATAACGAGCACAGATCACCTTGAATGACCTTGAATTTTGAGTATGTTGTTCTTGAAACGATTTGCAAAAACTTTTCTTAATAAACTTAAGCTCAAAAATCATATGGTACAGAGATAAATTAAGAAATAAATTTTTGATTTGACTGTACTGTTAGAACTATCTTAATATCTTCAGAATGGTAATATATTATTCTTTAATTGCATCGTAGCGATAAAATAGTATACGCACCGTGTCATTTAGTTAGATATTTCTTAGTGTGAATCTCGGAAATTCATTTTTCCAAGGTGAAAATCGAATAAACGCGGCGCGACGGAGTTGAAGCCTCATCGAAAAGTTTATTGAAAATAATATTATATATGTTTCTTTTGGAGGAGGTATATATAGGCGGGCACATATACATTTCGCCTGTGAGATTGTTGAGGGTCACGGGAGGGTCATAGGTCGTTAATTTAACGGAACGAACGCCCACATGGGACGACATACGTAGCGTTTTGGCTGAAAAACGCAATGCGTCAAGTTTTTTTCGTTTTTCGTTTTTTTTTTCTTGTTACAACGCACATGGGCTCGAATTGCGTAAGGATCTCGTGAGATCTCGGCGATCGAGTTAAACGATTTTTCCACGTGCTCGGGTTAAGTGCTGCTGTATACCATATTCAGAAGAGCTTCAGCACCGCTACGGTTTCCAATTGAAGGAAACGAAAAATTTATTATTTTTAACACTTTTGACTCTATTAAAAATGTCTTCCGTATACACATGTCTCTGCTTTTCCTACGCAGGAATTCGGTTATCCGAGCTTTCCCCTCGAATACTTCAAGACCATTCCACCCCCCTGATGCTTAACGTCAAAATCAAATGATTTTCTATTTATAAAACGAACTGCGTGCAAGTGGCGATGGACGCGCGAACGTAAACGCTTCGATGAGTCCTGTTTCCGAAAACAAACGCTCCGAAGATGCAACACTCTCGGAATGCATTTCAGTTTCGAGAAAACTAAATTAATCGGATAACATAAATGCGTATGAAAAAAATATACAGTCTATACTCATGGGTTACGTGAATGTAGCGGGTGTTAGAAGTATAGTAGAGAATAATTATTTTAAAAGTACAAAATACGTATATGCGCTGGTTACGCGAGCAGAGTTCGGACGTTTTGGCGAACTCTGTATATTCGTGACACCCATTTTTTTTCTCGTCCCTGGCCATACGCATTTAAATCTTTGTTCCTGCAAATACGAAACAAAGAAAGAGAAGACTTGTTCTTTTATTACCCACATTTTTAGATATTTCAGAGTAAAAAATTCTAGAGTTATTTCACTCTGCGCACCAAATTTCTCCCAGCATCGAGAGTTCCCATTTTTTTATCGATACGCGCGGAGGATACGCTATATTCAAGTATCATAAATAATGCATAAGATTATCTCGAAAAATAATAAAACAAAAATACATGTCCAGCGAGTTATTTTGGTGATTGAATGATTTTAAAAGCCGTATGAAATATTCAATCTCCGTAGTCCGGCAAAAAATGATGCTCCGAAATGTGAACTCTCGATTATATAAAATGACAAGAAAAAATAGATTAATTTTTCCATCCGGCAATATTTCAGGATTTGTGAAGGAAAATGGGCGCTTCGAATTGGCTCGTTGTGCAACGCGTTAAACTGAATCTCACCCGAGCGTTCTTTATTTCGGTAAAGCTCTGCGCCAACGACGGAAAGCCTGTCGAAAATAGGTTTGACGAGCATTGACAACCTTTCAACATTTTCGTTCGAGTTTGCTTTTCTCTTATTTTTCGCTCTTCTTCTTTTCTTGCTTAATGAATGGAGAATCGCTTTTTTAAAATTCTGCAATAAATAATGAAGACAAAAAACGACGAGAAAGAAAACTGATGTTTTTTTTTGACAACGTCGAGATAATTCTATGATAATTTTTCTCCGATGAATATTCAATGAGCGAGATGTCCGTGTACTTTGTTGTCGCGCGCAAGAGAAACGATGAATTTTTTTGAAGGTTATGTAATAATCGGAAATGAAAATTGTTAACCTTTTGGCAATAAACATTTTTTTATAAGAGTACTTTTTAAAATAAAATTGCCGCAAATTCATTTTCGCTCCAGAAGAACGGTGCTTTCAATTTTTTGTTTTCATAATGCGAAGAGCAATGAAAATACGCGACCAAAAATCGAAACTTATATAAAAGTTAAAAAGCATATTTTCTCAGATAGTTGTATATGAGAATCAAGTTCGGAAGGAATAAATCTTAAAAAAGTACCGACCTCGTATCTATCACATATTTACTATGGGTACGCGCACACATAAGTATTTTCGTGCGAAGGTCAAAAAAAAGAGCAACAATAAAGACGCGCTAGAGGCGCGCGATTGGCTCCCGTCAGTCCCGTCCCTTTTGTTTCCTTCAATTCCAATTCTCGCTGCAGATGGCGCCACCGCACTCATAAAATATCTAACTGGAATTTATTTATTCAAATACATACATATATTGTTCATACTCTCGGATTGAAAAAAAAGAAGAGTTCTCGAATTCTCTAATAATCCTGTCCAAATGATAGTTCAATGAAATGCAAATAACAACAACAATAATGATAACATAATGATAATGATGATAATGATAATAATGCAATAATCGAATAATAAAATAGCAATGATGTATTTTTGGTACAGATTAAATGTTAAGGGTGAAAAATGTACAATCTGAATGTGAACGTGAATCCTAGCCCTATGGCTGCCGCGGGTCTTCTCGGCGTCGCGGCGGCCGAGGTAACACCGAGGACACCGGAAATCGTAAACTCCCTGATAGCCATGACGAACCCCTTCGACGGGTACTCGAACGAGCGAAGTCGTGACAGAACCGATTCGACAAGTAGCGGAGAGCCTAGTCCACCGAGTGTCCAACATACTTGTAGTCAGCTCATAAAAGAAGGTTCGATTTATTTTTACATTTTATCACCCTCATCATTAATAATACTAATATGTAAATTGGATTATTGTATTAATAATTTAAAAAAAAAACGTACTTCAATTGACAAATACGAATATAGCATATTTTTATAGTATTTGAAAATGAGCGAATACGCAATTATTTATTCGGGAAAGACTCGGTTTGTGTTAAGCTCTCGCATGTTTTTTATTTGCTGTAAACGATATAGGTCTAAAGCTGACTCTGCAGACGAAGAAGCGAGTAAAGGGTGGCAATGAAGAGGCGATAATAAAACGATCGAAGAAAGAGGACAATAGCGCCGACGACGAAGAGGAGGACGGCGATTCGAGCAACAATAACAAATGCACCGGTGTAAGTTATTTTTTTACTTAGATAAAAGTTTTTTTTACATAACATAATATATACGTGTATAGTTTAATATTTAATCTGAAAAATCTTTAAATCTTAGTGTCTATTTATGAAATAATAATAATTGAATTTGTAAATAGTTAACTCCCGAGGACGAAGAGCGTCGTCGTCGGAGACGCGAGCGCAACAAAATAGCTGCAACAAAGTGTCGTTTGAAGAAACGAGAAAAGACGGTAATACTGGTGCAAGAATCGGAAATTCTCGAGACGCAGAATCACGATCTCAAGTCGGAAATAAAAAAATTGGAGACGCAGAGGCGCAGGCTCGTCGACATGCTCAGTCTCCATAGTCCGACGTGTATAAAGCAAGGAGCGAACGAAACGACGAATGGTTATCAACAGGCATATATTGAACCTCTACCTAGTTACGAAGAGAATTTTGGTAGCGTCGTCACACAGCCATCAGGACCATCCCCAAACTGTGTCACCGATTATCCTGTCAAAGTCGAGGTCTACGATTCCGGAGCGACGCAGGATTTTTATCGGCAGGACGATACTCCATTTGTACTCACCTCCAACTCCAGTTGCACCGTTTAGTCTTATTTCTTTTCTGCTTATACACTTTTACAAATATTTTCAACTATTATATACTTTTCAAGGTGAACATTCAGTCATTCGGTCAAGTTTCAGAAAAACATACTGAATTTTTCTCCGTTATCATAATTGACGAAAAAAGGCTACTTTTGTTACATCAAACATCAACGTCGAACGTAGGACAGATTGAAATTTCACATCAAAAAGTGTATAATAATGACCGTCTTCTTTATTTTTGTTTTTTTTTCTCTTTAAAGAGAAATAATAAAGATGCGTATATTTTAAGCGTTTAGTAAATGCGAGTCGGCATGAGTCATTGAGAGACTCGGGATTATATTTGCTTAAAGTTTGTTCAGAAAATTTTGTTGTTTATTAAAAATAATCCCGATTCTCCCGACTCGCAACAATCGATCCAAGATCGAGAGAGAAAAAGAGACACGAGCGGGTGCGCCGAGGAGAAAGAGCTTCGACGATCAATCGCCAAGGACTTATGCATTCCACAAACGAGAGAGATATTTAAATGATATATTATAATATAAAGCAAAGAAAAAGAAGCACCTCAAGATTTAATCAAAATAATTAATCACCCGTACTTTCATATTTCTTGCATCTAAATTTTCTTTTATAAGCGACGACTGTATTTTTGTAAACTAAGAAAATATTTGAAAAGATGCAAGGATCCACCTTTCTCATTGCTAGTCTTCCGGCAGGATGATACATTTATTGCAAAAATCTCGACGATGGTATCATTAATCATGCTTCTCTTCTTCAAATTAGATTTTATGAAAGAGCAATTGATATTAATTTCGCCCTGCCTTTTCTTGCACTCTTCAATACAAATACAGCAAAAAAAATGTTCTCTCTTTCTGCAGTAACTTTATTCAAAATAATATTTAAAAAAGAGAAAAACGCAGAGACTCGTCCACTCTGGATCATAATCGACTGATCGAAACGCTCGAGGACGAACAAGCCCGCGACACATTCCTTTCGTAAATAACTCTCCTGTGACATTCTTCGTAAGAGCCTTGATCGTTCACCACTTACTATTAATTCGCGAGTCAAAAGATAAAAATTTGAGAGAGAAAAAACAGCAATTAGTTCTACGTTGATTAATACATGTTACTTTTTCGTTGATCGAGCTCGTGCAGGACACGTTTTCTTGAAATTTTGCGCTTTTTCTTTCTTTTCACTTTATCAGCTTTTCGATGTTAATCGCCGCCACCACCTCCTCCTCTTCCTCCTCCTCCCCCCGCCACGTTCCAGTGTTACGCAAAACATTTTTTAATATTTCATGAGAAATAACGTTTCGCGTTAAAGGAGAGGACGATACTTATTTTTAAAAATAAGTTTATCGATATATATATATTTATAGTAATTATTATTACCTAGTAACGCGTATTTTATACATCGACATATAAAAAAAGAAAAAAAATGAAATGCTAACGATTTAACGTTGCAATGATATTATTTAAGAATTATTATTTTTATTTAATAACGAAAGGATTACCATTTTTTAAGAAAATAAGAAAGTGCCTAACTTGTGTACCTCAAAACAATCTTCGGGCATTTTTGTCCATTTGGATTGCATTAACGACGATCAAATGTTCGTTTTTATTTCTTTATTTTTTATACCTCCGCTTTCTCATAACGTTCTGTTTTTTTTTGTTTTCTTTTTTTTTTACTTTCATGTCGCTTCTTCGCTCGAGTTTTTGGGTCGGTGCTAAATAAATTCTCCCGATACGACGAGCGAAGAAGATCAAGGCACGTCTTGTCACATTAATTGTACAGTAGATTTAAAAAATTCGAGTATTTTTTGTAACTTGGAGCACTAAACGAATTTTTTAGAAGAGATTTTAATCATCTTGTTTCTTGCTGTACATTTTTTATTACTGTCTGCCGCATCTCCGCGATTAACTGAGCGTGTTAATTTTGTAATCGGAGAAATCGTGTCACGACGAAAAATAACTTAAGGACCATTTTTCGAACGAAAAGTAAGAAAGCAATTAAAGTCAATGAAAATGAAATCGGCAATAAAAAGTTAATTTAGCGCTATAATGGCGAAAAAGTGCCTTTTGTTTAACCTTAATGAATGCAAGTTGACAGTATGTAAATAGAATATGTGTGGTCACCAATTAAAATTGATAAAAGAACAGTTTTTAAAATACTCCTGTTTTTAAAATGCGGATCGATTTGAGAATCCTCCACATAAACTTTTCACTCGAAACGTCGAAAATGTATGTCCTACAACTCTCTGAAAAAAAATTCGACACTGCCAGTATTGTGTTGAATGAAAACCAAATTTTATATACGCGTGATATTATTATCACTCTTTTCACAAAAAATTTCGGTTTTTTATTACGTTGACATGGTTCATTATTTCTTTTACTTTTTTTAAAAAAGATCTTGTTCTGAAATCATAGCATTGAATGTAATAAGATGCGTTCATGTGTACCTATACTGCGGGATTATTTTGTTGACAATAAAATAGAACGAAAGACTAGAAATGAAACTGTAATGAAATTTATTTATATACACCACATACTAATTAAATTGGCGAGAATTAATAATTAAAAAATGGAAATATTTTTATTTTAATACTAATCATTTCACACACATTTTGCTTTAACATATTTCAATTGCAACTTAGAACATGATATATAATTTTGCATATAAATAAATCTCAGTTTTCAGGGTTGGTTAGGAAAGGGAATAGGAAGTTTGTGGGAAATCTTAATAGTAAGTATAATCTTGAAAATCTTTATGAGCCCCTGTAAAAAAAAAAGTAATCGTTAGATAAAAAAAACAAAAGACTGAATAAGAAAAGAAATATAAATACTAACACTATGATATTGTTGATTGGGATGTGAATCAATTTCACAAAGAAACCAATGAAACCCATTATGCAAAAACCAATTGCAGTTGCAATAGCGATTTTCTGGAATTCTGGAAAAAAAAGTAATAAATAATTAAATAAATTTATAATGAGAAATATTTATTCTCTAATGATTTTGATTATCAAGAGGTAATGAGAAGTCTGATGTTTTTTATGATTCATAGCAATAATATTTTGTAGTTATACCTTTTCGATCAGGCTTGGTGCATCTTTTAACAAGACGAATGCTGTCTTTGGTGAACTGACGGCTGGGCTCTATAAGCTTCTTAATTTGATCCATGATTGCAGCAATATCGAATCTAAAGCATACCACAAATATTGTATTCTTGCTTATACCTAATAAGATTTAAAAAAAAACCTTCAATAAAAGACTTGAATTTTTTCTCGCTGTTCGAAAAAGGTTATGTTTGTATTTGGTTGTAAAGTTATTCTCGTAGCACATAAAAATCACTTCTATTGGCAAAAGACAAACAAATTTCACAATAATATTATATTAAACTTAAAATCTTTGGCACTGAGTTAAAATTATGGACGATACAGGAGCCTGAAAAATCTTGTTCAACTTTTTTTGTGTTCGAAATACTATAGAATTTCAATTATTGTTTTCGAATTTCAATAATCCTCGTTACACAAAAGTATTATTATTTAGGAAAACGAAAAGAAAAGTGTATTACTTACGATCTGCCTGCTCTGACTGCACTTTATAAAATGCTTTTTGACGGTTCAACGACTGTATAACGTTCGAAATACGTATGACGGACGCGTTCACACACGCTAGCTACGTGGTCTCGAAGAGTCAAACGTCACTTCCGTTAGACTGACGTTGGAACTGAAAATAATAAGTGTGTTGATATCCCTAATGTCCCAAATGTAGGGATGTTGCTTATCAGTTATTGAAAAACAAAAAAGTACTAAAAAAATTTTACCCACAGCAGGTGACAAAAGAGAGTTATCGATATCACAAATGTGTATAAGTGCATACATATATGTATACATCTCGGCGGGGCATACTGAGATAATTCGCGAATCGAAATTACTACTGTCAGATGGAGCAGAATGTATAGCGCCAGATTACACATCGATACACGCGGCAAATAACAATAGTTGTCAATTATCTTTTTAATCACTTTCATGAAAGATAAAATAGCTCGTACGATGATTTACATACAACCAACAATACGTAAGACGAAAAAACATTTTTTAATATAAATATACAAAATTTGTATACTACGTGTGATATCATGACCGCCAATTGGAGTAACCCACGAGTATTGGCTGTCAGTTTTTTAAACATGGCTATGAGAGTGCTTGCGGATCGACTATTTTTTACAATTATCCTTTTACTCGTGTATTATACGAATTGTTTAAATGGTAAGGCAACTTCAATAGCTTATTACAGTCATAATGCAAAGTATATTCTCTTAATTATTTTCAATTGAGAGAAAAAACGTTTTTTACAGCATTGTTTTCTGTCACAGGGTCTCTGATTATAATAACAAACTCATCTTTAAGTTGTTCAGTATAATTTTTAGATAAATAGTTTGAAAAATGTTGCAGCCGAAAACACCGTGTTCGTGACGTATAATTCTGTTATAAAATTGCTCAACATTGACTACAATGTAAGACTGCATTCTCACGATATAAAGTACGGCAGAGGCAGTGGACAGCAATCGGTGACAGGAACAGAGACCATGGAAGATAAAAACTCCTACTGGATGGTAAAAGGTCCAACTGCAGAGACTTTTAAGAGAGGGTACATTAAAATTCAATTCAAAATGATTATTTTGTTCATAAATACTCAAACTAAACTACTTTTTGAGCTGAATAGAAAATTAATGTTATACTTTTTTTTAGAACACCTGTAAAATGCGATGATACCATCAGACTGGAACATACAGAGACAAAAAAAAATCTTCACTCCCACCTTGTGATGTCCCCACTGAGTGGAAAACAAGAAGTTTCTGCCTATGGGGACGGTGACGGCGAAGGAGATACCGGTGACCATTGGACAGTTGTTTGCAATTCACATTTATGGAAAACTTCTGAGCCAGTCTCCTTTAATCATGTAGACACAAAAGCGTAAGTCCAAAAGTGTATTCAGTTTTTTATTATAAAAATATAGATAAAAGTAAGACAAGACATATCTGAAAAGTAAGTATCAAGAAAGGGACATTATTAAAGAAGCTTATAATATAAAAGTGATTATACAAAAAAGTAGCAATTTTAAAAGAAATTTAATTATTTTTATGTTTTCAGCTTTCTATTTGTTAGTGGGCGAACGTACGGCGCCCCGATAAACGGGCAGGTAGAAGTGGTTGGCGACTATTCAAAAGTAAATCGAGGATCACAGTGGAAAGTGGCAGAGAGCATTATTATTCATCCTGTGGATGCAAAACCACAAGACCGTCACGACGAATTGTAAAAAAATATGTATGAATTTTATATATTTTTCATCTTGTGTCATGTCGAATTTAGATAATTATCATTTCACCAACGTTAAATAAAAGAATCAAACCTCGTTATATGAAGATATTTTTTGAAGGAAACATGTTTACATCCAAATAGCCAATATGTTCGTCGAGAGAAAAATCGAAAGAACTCACGAACTTCTTTGCTTCCATTTTCTCCATCATTAAAAAATTTTATTTAAGAAACTTTGAGGGAGAAATAAAGGAAAGGAAGATGAGATATTAAAGTACCATTAATTTGTGAGATGTACATGTCCAGATGCAATATTTATTTGACTGTAAAATAAATATGAAACATAACGTTTCAAAAGTCTTTTCATTATGGATAAAATACTTGAAGCTAAACTTCCTTCAAGTCGTACTTTCCATCAATATCGCTGCTACCTAGTAGCCCATTGTAGGGAAAAATAATGTTAGAGAGACCATAGTTGCCAAAAATTTCTTTAAAGTTTTGTTTTGTAGGAACATGAGGATAATATCTTTGTTTTCCAAGTCGACAGAGACACAGTTTCCACACACTGTATACAAAGCACATTATAAAAACAGAAAAAACTGTATTAAAAAGAGTGACAAGTAGAATATCTGTATCCTCTCCGAGAATGAGCATTCTAATGAGAGCAACAGGAAAACAAAAGTGAAGAAAATAAGATAAACTTTGTCCATCTGTTGGAGTAATCCGGTGGCTGATATTTTCATTTAAATATGGTCCAATAATTACCAAAGAGTAAAAACAAGCAAGTGAGGTATAAAAACAAATTAATATAAAATTTCCCATATTCTGACGTAAAATGCATCCTCCAATGAAGAAACAATGATGGTCACGATAATGAAAACATTTTTTGCAAAATGTACAGTGTTGAGTCGGCCTATAAGTATAGAAGCAACATTTGTCGCAGTACCAGTATTTGCATTTTGTTTGCACACGGGATACATTCCTCATACTGCCTGAATCATTTATAGGAATTGCTATACTGTTTCCAGTTTTTTCCAAACTTTTCATTGTCATTGACTTGATGCTTATGCTATAGATGCAATACCAATTCAGGTAAACTTGAATGCACAAAAATATTAGGATTGGCGACATTCCTTCTTCTATATACATTGTTGTTGCTGTTACTAAGACACTGAATATCAGTGCCAGAGCTGGACATACTTTCAGAGCTACCCTGTAGAATATCCTCATTTTTTCCTTTTCTTCATGCGATACTTTACTTTATAAAACCAAAATGGCTTATTTATACCATCTTTAGCCTTGTTCTTGACACCATTTTGGCTGTTTTATTTCATCAAGAGTCTGCTGCTGCAATAATAAACGTCCAAAATTCATTTAAATTCAAAATAAATAAGTTTTTTAATATGATACAAAATATTGAAATATATAAAAATTGTATTTACCTGAAGACTGCATAATTTTTGTAGTCTTTATTCGTCAATCTGACAGGCGCGTGTACGAAAAATTGGTTAAGCCCTTAGATACATATATTTTGCTTGGGCTGTGAAAGTGACGTTTATATAGATGATGCTACACTACGTTGAAAAATATAGACTTTTGAACACAAAAAAAAATTTTGAAATGTTAACTAAAAAAGACAAAATTAAATTTTATTAACGCCATCCACCTTAAAAAAAAAGTGACACGCTACTCCAATTGTACGATAAATAATGAAAGTGAAAACAATGAAAAGATCTCTTGACTAAGCTAATAGGTCAGTTAAGTAGTTGTTTTTTTTGTTTTTTCTATTATTCTTATATTTCTGTAATAATACAACAAAATTTTCTTATACGAGAATATACGTGTATGATTATTAATTTATCGTCATTCTTAAAAATAATTATATAGTGTTGTTAATTGACACAAAAAATTATAATTTTTATTAAATTTCCTAAAAATCTGTATGGTAAATATATTAAAACATGACTGAATCATTTTTAAAATATATTCTATTACACGTGTACAGTATTTGTGGAAAAAATCACGAAGCAAGAAACTGTCAATTTTTTGTGGAACTAACATATTTAAGTTAAAAATCTAAACGTTTTACTTCAATATTTTTTTGTATTTTTTTTAAATTTGTGACAGGTAGAAGATAAGCCCCTGTTGTCCAGAGCACGTACATGTCAGGCTGCCTAAAAATCTAAAAATCATCCAAATGAATCCTATGACTGATTTTTCCATTAAAAAAAAATCTGCAACTGGATATGCTCTATTTCTGAAGCTACAAATTCTTCAGACCAAAATCTTGTTCTTTATAAAAAAAAAAAATTTATTATATTGGAATTTGACTTATACTTCTGGTGATAAGTTATGTATCTCGTATACTTCTTATAATGCTCTCTAAATGGAAATGCTATAGCTCAATGAAGATTTTTCAGAAACGAGGGAAAATTCAATAGATATCTTTCCATTGCTTTAAGTTAATATTGAAAGCTTTCGTATACTCGAATATGAAAGCTATCAACGAATTTTTTACAGTTACTGGAGTAAAAAATCGGGCAGAAAAACTGGAAGAAATATTGAAAAAAAAAGAAAAAAAACGAAAATGATAATAAAGAAGAAAATAACTTGAATGATATTCTCAAATCTAATTTGTTGAGAGAAAAAATTTGATTAAATACTGATACGCTAGAAAAAAGTTGCCATTAATATCAATGTTTTAATATTAGTTCAGGAAATATTACGAATAAAAATTCCAGTTTTTCACTAAAGCCAAGTCTCATCATATATAGAATTAAATAACGTGCAATTTTATAAAAATGCTGAAAATGAATATTACCGACGAGAAATCAAAGTCGTTCAATAGTAAGGATTAATGGTAAAAGGAAAAAATTTGTTTAATGTCATGTAAAATATATTATTTTATGTTCTTAAGTCAGGAAATATTTCTGGAAAGTGCAGAGATCGATCAACCAGGGTCAACGACGAGTAGTGTTCCTCAGCTTTGCATAAACGACATTGAAAATAATCTGACGGAATCCGTGCTGGGAAATATGCTTACTTTTTTCTTGAAGATGGAGGAGACATCTTGCTTTACGTACTGGATAATCCACCAGTAATCACTGATTACTGAGGGAAAATGTTCTTTCTTTCGTATAATCATCTCATAAATATATGCAAAAAAGGCATAAAAAAAAGACTGCATTCACCGTGATACCGAAAAAATGTTTCAAGAGCACATGTATTATAGAATACAAATGTGTATCTTACATCAATATGGTGGGATGGAATTTCAATTCTAAAAAAATGAACATTTATAGATTATAATAACTTTCACGTGTTTGAGACAAAGTATTATTTTTCGCCTCAAATAATTACAAGGTTATCATATTTAGCTATTATTTTTTTCTTCGAGTCCAAGATCCAAGATCGTTATAATTTATTCAACTCTAGGATAACATGGCGTTTATATAAATGTACAATATTATACAGTATGGCCACAGGCATTATACTCGAAAGATGATTTTTTTTTTCAAATTTGAAACAAAAATTTTTAGCATAAATGTTTTCAGTCAATGCCAATAAGAAGAAAAAAAGAAAACATACTTAGTGCTTCAATAAAAGAGCGAGGAATATCCTTAAAAACTCATCATTTTTGTGCACAAAAGAATGGGCTGTCGCTGCTAACGAGGTCTCAATAAACGAAAAAAAAAGAAAAAATGTACCGTAATCTCATCCATTTGACCATCAAAAAGACTATTTTTTAAATTTTACACACATCTATTGTTTGCATTCCCAAATGCACGTAATCAGAATTACGCTAAATTTAAACTTTATCCTAATTTATGGTTCCTTATTTCAAACAATTGAATTCGTGAACGTAATTTTTAAGTTTTCTTGCGTTGAGAATTCGAAAATCATTCAAACAATTGTCAGCAATTGTCGAATTGTCGATCAACTAAAATGTTGTTAATTATCAAAAAAAAATGACAGAATACAAAGTCATTGTATACGTTTCACTTGTTGGCATCTCAAGACCGACGATCTAAAGTATTTATACGAAAATCTGTAAAATTTAATAATCGATGTTATAGATAGAATGACAATTAACGGCTTTGGATATAAAACAAGAAAAAAAGATAACAAAAAACCTCTGAACTTGCATTAATAATTTACGCAAAATCTTTGGTTTCCTTGTCTCTTTGTGAGCAAGAATCGCTCGTGCGAAAAAAAACTGCAATTATATATGAGCACCGTGAGCCATTTTGTTCATATTTATCTCGTTTTTTAAAAACAGCTTTCTTTTTCACGTATTTCCTCTCGCGGATCGAGAATCGCATAGTTTTTCCCAGTAAAAAAAAATTCAATTTCTCGTCAACCAAGAAAAAGCTTTCAGGAAGAAATAAGTTATTGTTATTGCATAAAAAATTTTATCTCTCTGTTGGCGTTGGAGCATTTCAAGCTCGACAGCCATAACTCGACGATTAAGCTTTCCAACCTGTCGACGAAGATGCTGTATCTCTTCGGTTGGAGGAAGAGAGAAGTCCAGGGCGTTGTATGATGGAGTTTGTTCTCTGTATAAAAATTTTTTCAAGATATTGCATAAAAAAGAAATTTCGTCTGGTTTTTTAATCCTAAAAATCATGATTGATACCTGGCATGCCTAACAATTTGCGTTTCAGGTGCAAATCGTGGTCGCGACATCGCCGATGATTCCGAATTTATTGAAGAATTGGCAAAATTGGTAGGTTCATCTTCATCAGCAGCCGGAAAGTAATGGTCATCGAGTGTGAGAATTCGAGGAGGAGTCTAAAAAGAAGAAGGTAATTAAGATGAAAAAACTCAAGTGAATTACATTTTTTTTTGTTATTTTCCACTCTTATTAGAAGGTTCACACGAATTGAGTTAAAAAAGAGTTATAACGCTAATTTTTTGTTTTACCGATTATTCTGCTTGAAGCATGAACAAACACCTAGTAAATTGAGAAGTGGTTATGAGATTAATTCAGGCAAACAATTGGACATGAACAAACCTGGACCCTCACCATTCCCGGTTCAGGTGGCAAAACTGCATTTTCCAGAGTCATTTCTCGAGGAGGAGCTCGTGTTCCAAGATGCTGCTCTTGCCCTGTAGTAAAAAAATAGATTAAAAAATCATGGAATAAATTCAAATTTTCTACATTATCAAAATAATAATTTTAATTCTTTGTGTCTAGCAAAATATCATTTTCAGGCATCAAAAGATATAACATCAACATTAAAACATAGATGTTTAATGAAAAGATTTAGCTATTTTCTACAATAGTTTTTGTAAAGAAGTTGAATTACAATCACAATTACGTACACACAACATGGTCCGATATACCTATGAGAATTCACATTAAAATATCAAATACTTTTCTGCGTTGGTAGTTGTAAAAATGTAATGCAAAAATTTCAGAATTCAATTTAATTTAATATCTAATAAAACTTGTAAAACCATTTATCAAAAATGAGCAGAGAAAATGAGCTAATGAGAAAACCACTCAAAATTGAACTTGAAATGGAGCATGGCCAAAAAAGCTTAGTTTCTTCCTTTATTGGAAACTAATTTTTTTTAATGATTCTTTTATTAAATTTAATACACAAAAATATCTTACCAACTACTAGAATTCTGTCTGGTACGTTCATTTCAAACTTTTCACTGGGAATAGGTTGATTCCATGCTGCGGATTGCATGTCGGCGTCCTCGTATTCTCCGTTGACTCTTATGCTCTTTGGCACTCTCATACGTTTGTTGATGTCAAGGGTAAAATTGGGGTCATAAAAATTGTCAGCTTCCCCATTAAAAATAGTCGGACTATGAGTTTTTGACATTTTTGCTGTAATTAATGCAAGGAATTCGTTTGAAAATTGCAGTTACATTGTTTTGTAAATGAGACTGTCAATGGGCATGATGCAGCATTGATTTTTAGTAAAAAGAAATGAAAAATAAAAACTCAATTATTTGCTGTCCCTGGAGTCTAGAGATATAAAAATAAAATGTTTCCGTTGTTGAGGAATTTTGGGTAAGAATTGCAAATCTTATTCAGCTCTGTAGTGCGAAAGTACAACGGAAAATTTTACTTTTCACGAAAACTCGGGTGTTTTGATTCAGTCGCGAGTGTCGTTATAACATTTTTTTCGTAAGAAATTCCAATATTCGCAAAACTATTTTTTATGAAAACCGCGATATTGTTTATTCTTTTTTGTCACACGATAATAAAGTACTCGTATATACATACCTCCTTTAGGCTCGTTCAATGTGCCAAATTGTTACAACGGTTCGGCGGAGTCCGTTGGGGCAACCGTTCGATAAGAAGTGCAATGATCGATATTCTATTTTGTAAAATATATTATATACGCGTGAGGGTGTTGCGTACTACGTATCCAATATTTACACTCGGTCGGAAACTTATCAATCGGGAATTTTTACCATAGAGCAGAGAGAGAAACAGAGAGCAGGTCATGAAAATTTTCCTCAAAATATAGGATATATTTGCAAATATAGCTTTATGAATATTAAATTCAATTACATCAATAATAAAAGTAGATGATAAAATATATTTCATAAAATTATATACTTACAGAATTGAGTGAGATGTAAAATCAGAGTGATGGTGCCTAGTCTTTAATGACTAGCGGTATCTCGAGGCTCTTCCGATAAACGTAAGAGCTTGAGTGTCTGAATAAATTTTTGAAAATTTTGACGAGTTCCATTTTAGTTGGGCGCGAATAGTCAGCGTTCTCATTCCGAATTGGGCGTTTCGCCATCTCGATTAAAAGTTTTCATGCCGTTTTTGCGGATGAATCGGCAGCCATTTTTAAACTGCTCACCTGCTTATAAGAATAGCGAGAGTATCGAAGAGAGGAGAGACATGGACGATGGGAATTGCATCGAAACGGTAACAGTGAAGCTGTGATATATAATGAATTGCGTTCGATCGTGATGAGAATTTGCGTCAGGAGGGAAGGAAAATTTGTGAAAATCTCGATTTAAGTCGTTTATACGATAGATAATCCTGATCGATCACTGAAAACCGTGCTCTCCTCGGAAAGGCTCGAAAAAAAAAAATCGTGCAAAAAAACGTCCCCTCTGTGGATTTACGAGCAAAATGGTGAGCTGTCAACGTCTCCGCTCAACTCTTGAGAATTATGTTACTTTCTTATTTTAAATCTTAGATAAACCGGATAATAGATTGACCGGGAGTTTTTGACGATTCGGTGAAGTTTGACGGTGATTTGACATCTCGGTGAATCCCCCGGGACTGCCAACGGGAAGCGTCCGCCCGAAAAAGAAAGTCGGAAGACAGGAGCGGGGAATAAATAAATCGAGGAAAAAAAAAGAAAGATTGAGGGCAATGTTGTTCTCACTGGGTAGCACGAGAGGAGCAGAAGCGAAAGCAGAGCGCTCGGTGATTGCTGAATGGTGAAGCCAGAAGTGAATAATGGCAGACAGCAGTGTGCACAGGAAATCACACAAGGATGGCGGTAGGAAAATTTCAGCTCCTGTGCACCGCACAACAACGGAGACGATAAGACTGGGCGAACAGTTGGACAGGAGTCACCAGTCGCTGGGGCTGTCTCCGCTGAGCATTAATTCGACGAGCAACAATCAATGCAGGAAAAAAACATCCTCTTTTCAAATAACGAGCGTGACGGTGGGATCTCGTATGAGCAACGACGCCGGAGATGACTCAAACGATGACCTGGACGAGTCGCACACAGAAGACAATTCTGTGGAACATTCAAGAGTCACTGATCTTGATGTTGAAACTCCAAGCTATTCGGAAGATACGTTCTCCAAAGAGGACGTATTTTTCAACGCGAGTAACTCGGCCCTCAGCACAGCTCCGGTGATTCCAACGAGTTCGCAATACGGCCTCGCGATCGTACCGTCCGAGGGTGGTAACACAAGTAATTCAACCAACGACAGTAACATCAACACCCTGGATATTAATTCCGTCACCGACAATAATATCATAAACCTGTTGTCAAGCAATGCCAAACAGGATACAGATATAAGGGAGGTACATTCCCATGGTAGAAACGAGAGATTTAAAGTTGTCAAAATCGAGAGTACAGAGCCGTTCAAGAGAGGGAGATGGACTTGTATGGATTATTTAGATCATACATCGGTAAACCAGACGAGCGGGATAAACGCCCAAAAGGTCTCGGATCCAAACGAGATTTGTATATCGTACGGTGTGACTGACGGAGGAATCGTTGTCGAGACGACGACGAAACAGGGCATTGAGGATAAGGGGATGTCGATCGATATGAATGGTCATGTTACCCACCAGGACGTTCACTCGTCAATCGGAGTTACAAATACGAATTTTCCCGTTGGCAACGCGATGTCTCAGAGCGTACAGCCGCAGCAACAACAGCAGCAGCAGCAACAGCACAACGCGAGTCAACTACAGTCTCAGCCGCAGGTGACGAATCCGCAGATACCTCAGTACTTCCAGTCGGCTCAACAGCAACAACTGGGATCTCAACAAGCACAGCAAGCTGCCCAGGGGGCGACTCTACCGTCGAACCTGCAGCCGACCCACACCAACAATCTGGGACAGCCACAGAGCATGCCACAAGGTTCTATGCCTATTATTACGCAGACTAATAATACCAATGTTTCAACACAGCAGAATATAAGCCACGCGAAGGAAGATACATACGTGACGGTCGGAGCACAGAATCAATCCTTGCCCGGACAGAGCGTCTGTCAATCCTCAGTGCAGCAGACATCCGGCTCGGCATCCCAGCCGAGCATTCTTGTAACGCAACATCAACAATCCCAGCAACAGCAGCAACAGCAACAACAACCTCTCACGACGCAACCGCAGATGACTCAAATTTCCGAGCCAATGAACGCTATGCAGGGGATGCAGGGCATCCAAAATCTTCACAAAGTTCCTCAGTCGGGTGCTCAACAGGCGACGACGTCGGCGATTCACGGCCAGGGATCGAATCAGACGCAAGTCTTGCCGACGGGACAAATTCAGACGAGCCCTGGTAATGCTCAGGTTCAGCAGCAGATGAGTCAAGTTTCGACGAGCTGTCAGAACGTTGTCGGGAACACCGCTGCCGGGAGTGCCGGAACGGGCGGCTCCTCGGCAGCACCGAGCATGCAACAAGCTACCATGAACTTTCATCAACCGGAAACGGAGCAGGACTCTGTAGCAGGTCTCGTAACGACTGCTCCTCAATCGGCCGACGCGACCCTTCTCGAATCTCTCGCCGAAGTTACCCAGAGCAGCGACGATCACCATGCTCTCGAAGACAATGAAAGGTTTGAAATTTCATTTACGGTTATATGTTTTCGGCCCCCTAATTTGATATTTAACAAAAGAAAATTTACCGATTAAATCAATTCGTTATCTCAGTTATTCAGACAGAACCTGATTATATGAATATACCTCAATAATTGTCTCAATCAGTTTATTTGAATGAAAAAAAAAACATTAAAAAGTAAGGCATGAGAAATAGTAGTGTGCGTTGCAAACTTTCACTTTACACGAGAGACGAATTCCGAGTATTAAAATGTATAGATATACAGACCGAGTGTTATCCATAATTTCATCTCTTGCAGTATGTCGGGGACAAGTGCTGTAGCGATCGATAACAAGATTGAGCAAGCCATGGTGAGTTTAATAACAAATAGAATTCATTGAGAAACCATAATATAAACGCGACTGTGTAAAATATTAATGAATTTCGATGTCCGTCAGGATTTGGTCAAGAGTCATCTCATGTTCGCGGTTCGCGAAGAGGTTGAAGTGCTGAAGGAAAAGATAGCAGAACTAATGGATCGTATTAATCAGTTAGAAGCGGAAAATTCGATTCTCAAATCGCACGCAACACCTGAGACCTTGGCCCAATTAAGCCAGACAACCAAATTATCCCAAAACAATTCAGGAAGCGGTCAGTAGGTAACACGATGTAAATAAGTTTCTATCAATACTTCGTCAAGTACATAATGGATAATATAATTATTGTATATAACTTTACGATTTTTAGAAATTTATAAATAATGAGATTTATTATATTATACATATTAGTATTAGATAAAAAAAACCACCTTTTTTTTAAGTAAATTAAACAAGAAAAACGAACGATATTTTATTTTTTACTATTTCAGTTTATCGTTTAGAAAATATATTTGAAGCTGTAAAGTCATTTCTCTTTTTATTTCTTTTCAAGTTTCAATATGGCGCCGTGTTTATTTTTCTAATTGTTCGTGATTTGAGGAGAGCATGTAATAGTCGTTACGAACCTATGAGGGGACAGGAACGTTTTGTGAGTGCATGCCATGACTACTAAACAGCAAGAAAGTTTGACGGAGTCCAATGTTTTTTTTATTCCGTGTATTCAATTTCCTTGATATTGCGTTTAAAGGAGAAAAAAAACAAGCCAAGAGAGTATCTATAATTGTATGCATAGACAGCTAGATCGCCATAGCTTATTTTATCAGTTGTTCCGTATTCGATCAGGAAATGATGTGGCTGTCAAGCAATTATTCATATGTGACGTAATTATCAATTTGAGGCCAATGTCAGTCTCGGTCCAAACCGAATTTCTCGACAGAATCGTTTTGCAACGACTCGATACAAAATCAAAAAAAAAAGAAAGAAAGAAAAAAATTAATATTCAATGTCATTCCGTTTGTTCGATTTATTTGTACGCTTGTTCGATCTCTGCTATTACCTTCCAGTACTTTTTTCGAATAAAGATCCATAAAACATGCTGTTCGGCACTCACGGTGCAGTACTGTTTTTTTGAACGTGGCGCGTAACGTAAGTACGAAAAATCAGTACCAAAAAAAGAAGAAAAAAAGAATTTCTACGCAAACAAGAAGTACTATTTCGCATTACTGATTGTACTTGCTAACAACGTACAGTCTTTCCTATCAGCATCTTATTTTAAATCCAGTAAATGCCTAATAAAAAAATTTTTGATTGTGAGTGGTTGATTCTTTTGAACCCCCTTAATAACGCAACAACTTTGAATCACATGTCGGCTCGATCGATGTATTGAAAGTTTTTACAGGAGATTGATGTACATAAACACCTTGGTAATTCGATCATTTCGTTTTCTTTATTATCTAGATGCGAAATAGCCGGACCACGTCCGCACATTTAGTAGGAAAAAAAACCTTCCGGATACATAATTGATATTTTTCTCATTTTTTTTTCATCATGGATTATTAATTTTTATTCGTCTTCCTTTTCAAACAGAACGGACGATCCGTGACCGCGTTATTATTCTCGACAGTTTTATTTCGGGTCACTATAAAGGCTAAATATGACACTTTAACATAAATCCTTATTACAATGAAGACCACTTTTATGATAAGAGAAATGATAATTCGTAATTACACCTTATAAATTTATAAATGTTATAAATTTTTTTTTTCTAGGAAGAAAAAGAAAAATAACAACATAACTGTTTTCTTGTTTTGTTTTGTTTTCTTCTTATACCATTAAGAATAATCGGCAAATGTTCATTACGCGTTAACGGTCACGCGATAAATCGCCGCGGTGATTATTGGAATTCATACGAACCCAAAGTCCTTCGTTTTTATAGCGAGAAGTAGTTTATGACGCAGCATATTGCGCGAGCTGTACAGTGGAACGTATAGACGCGAGATGCACGTGTTCGCGGATGGCAAATGGGTGTCGTCGGCGGGTCGAATTGTTACCGTCGGCATCGGTTGAAATCCATCCTCGCTGGCTGGCAGTGCCGGTGAACCCGTCCAGAAATAAACCTAAAAAACATTTTTTAAAAGTCTATTGTTAAAAAATTCTGAACAAAAAAAAACGAAAGGAAAAGAAATAATATTTTTGTATTTACCAAATCCTGACGTTCTACATGAGACATTTTTTCAACGATGGACCAAAGCCATCGCTTAAATTTCGAGAGTCTCTCCGCGGACTCGTGAGACTCATCGGTAAAGGTCGTGTAAGATATTAGAACTGATACGTTTATATCTCCCACACCATTGAGGAGGAGCCTCAAATCTTCCGAAGTTAGACCATCGAGGGCACCCTCGGGAAGAACATCGAAGACTCCTTCGCGCATCGATTCCAGCGCTTTCTCCTGTACTTTTATCATGCGAACTTCAGCGTACTTTCTCACGTAGTCGTAGACGTTCGTACCGTCAACCTGGATGTCACGACCATTCGGTACAAGCTCGATCGAGCCACCTCCTTCCTCGGGACACAAATCAATACTAAAAAAGCAATAAAGATATTACTCCGTACGCGTATTAAGAGGTTATTTTTTAAAAGAATAATGAGTAAAAAATGTATTGTTTTCAATCGATACCTGAACGTGAGATCCAGTATAGAGAATAAGCTGTTGCTGTCCTTCGTTTCTGCGTCGACAACCAGTTGGCGGAGACTCTCGTAGACGGCAGGATCAAAAAAGGCGAGATCATGAAAGCGTATGGGTCTTCCGAGTATGTATTTAATGACATGACGATTCAAAAATATTGGGCAAAGCTCATTTTGTAGGAGGCAGAGTCCTATCAGCCTTCCAACGTTTCTAAAAGCGTTGAGCCGCTCGTAGCTACATCTTCCCTGTCGAGGTGTATAAAAACCTCGCTTTCCTGGCGAGTAAAATAACGGAGCGTTATCCTCCGGATCGTCCAGAATGCTGTTCTCCATCTTTTTCTTGTTAGCACCGCATCGCTCGGTGAGACTGAAAACGTCAAGATCGAGGAGCGCCTCGCTCGCCAGATCATGGCAGTGGCGCTGTATGAGCTCATAAGCCTCGTCTATTTTTTCCTGCAGAGCCTCTTCTGAGGCAAGGAGGGTCAGAATTTGAGAAGGTGACAACTCCAGAATCATTCCCGTTATTTTTTCAGCCAAATTCGGTCGTAGAGCATGCACTTTCGGATACAATCTGTCTCCGAGATGTTGCTGATGGCTTGTTAAATGATCATTGTTCATGTGCCCAACCGGAAGTGGATGACTGCTCGAGGATGAGCTTCCGGTGCTCGAACCACTCGCGACTTCGATGGAGCTCGATGGATGAAAAGAACGAGCATCAAATGACAATCTTCGAGATTCTCTGTACTTTCCGGATGAACGAGGATTCTTTTGAAGGAATAAAATTCATATTTTAAATATACAAATATTTGTTTACATTTCTTTTAACGTATTTTTTTTAGATGTTTCTTTTTCTTTTTTTATATATCCTTACCTGTCGGCGCAACTCACGATCTCTAGTTTTTAATTTCTGTAACCCATTGTATTGTGAATATTTAGCACCAACTTGCGCTGCTTCCAGATTTGGCAGTTTATCATTCGCGAGTAGTGCCTGTGAAAGTCAAAAGAATTAAAATTTTTACGGAAAATATTAACTACAGCCATTTAACAAGTGATTAATTTTTTAAAATACTAACTTCAGCAATTGCTGTGTAAAAACCTCGTACAACGCCCGAACCTTCACCAGGCTCGTCTTTGAAAGTAACTTTGATCCGATTAAGAGCAAGAGGCGGTGTATTGGAGGCTCTTCGATTGTAAAGATTGTACTGTGTGTTCAATTCTTTTATTGTCTGAACGAGGAGTTGCGTCCTATCGCGATCGACCTGCCAACAAAAATGTTTATTCGTAAAATCGTATAAAAAGTAATTAAAAAATTTGAGCTTGACTTACCTTGAACAAATTAATTTCTTTTTGTTGAGAATTTTTCAATTTTTCCATGTGCTTACGAAATTTCGATTCTTTTACGGCAAATCCGCCAAGTTCAGAAACAATTGAGCCTGCTTCAAGACCTACGTCTTCCATGAAAACGCGTCCGAAAAGATCAAGCGACAGTCTCCAACGTCCAAGCAATATATTGTGTGATATATTAGTCCCGATCGATGACACGATTCTCGCTGACTCTACTGGACTCGTTTCCACCGTTTCATGTGCCGATATTTCGTGACTAGTTGCCGCTGGATCAACCTCTTCGGCACCGCTCTGAGCTTCCATCGCTGATACAACTAGCACCTCGGGTGCACCAACTTTGTTAGTAGCGTTTGTTTCCTAAGAAACATTTAATTTTATAATAAATATATATTAGCACGTAATATCTTCAACCCGTTCAATTATTTAAAAGTTCAATAAAATGCTAAAATTTACATACCGGTACAGTTCCTGCTCGTACTATCACGCTCCTACCAGTCTTACAAACATCTTTCCCTTTGTTATTTCCCACTTGATCGTTTTGACTGCTTGCAGAAACGATTATCGGAGCTCGATCGATTTGTTCCGCGACGACGGGAGCTTGATTATCCATCGCTTGATTAAATAATTTTGGTTTTTCCTACATTAAAAATAAATAGTATAGTTATAGTATATATATAAATATATTGTATATCATTTCGTTATCAAAAGATACGAATTTTTTGTAATCTTAAAAAAAAAACTTACCGCGTATTTACTAGTTCCTGGCTCGCCGGCTGAAACAGAGCTTCGTCGATTTTCAGAAGCCGAAACGCCTGATGAGCTGGAACCCTGAATGACTTGACTGAACGTCGGCGTAACAGAATTTGTCGCGTTGTCGGCACTACGCGAGGAAAGACTCAATCTGCTCGGTAGTCCTTCCCATGGATTCTGGTTATTTCCTGAAGTCGAAAGCCTCGGAACTCCAAAGAGATCCTCGCGCCTCGAGTGTGGCTGCAATAAATGAGGTTGATCGGCGAGAGGGAGAGCTTCACTCATGACCGTGTCGAAAGGATCAACTGGCGGACAGCCCAGACAAAGTGTCGAATCAGATCTTTGTAAGAATGGATGTTTTCGTCCCTTCCCGGCTGAATTTCCACTGTTTCGAGTTCCACAGACTGGAACTTGGAGCAAATCCGGATAATCGACAGAATCCGTTTCCATGGTATTGCCTGCAGGTAAATTGTCCTCTTCGCCTTCTTCATTGTCATTTTCATCCTATAAAACATTCAAATATTTCATATAAATGTATCTATAAATATGTATAATTATCTATATATAAATAAATTGTCACATGTATGACGGAGCATCACTTGAGAACGGCTCGACCGATTTGACTGATTTTTTTTGTTCGTTATTTTCAGGAGAAGGTTTATATGACAAAAAACTATTTATAAAAATTTAGCTTCATCCGTATGATTGTGTTCACAAACCACTCGGAAACTAGACTATGAATTGACTTTATATTGTTACTGGACATTGCATTTTAACAGAACAATGTTTACATATACTCGTTATTCCCCGAAATTGCAGCCGGAACAGAACATTTGAAAATATTTGACAAACGCGACTGTCTTCAAGACGTGATAACTTTTAAAATAATTCATATATTAATATAATTTTAGCTCCATTCTCTTCATTGTGCAAAAATCTTTAAAAATCACCCCATAATTAAGTTGATTTCGCCAAGAGAAAGGAAATCGACGACGAATTTATATTGAACATAAGCCAAAAAATAATAACTTTCCATTTTTTCAAAAACCTTCAAGGTGTCATAACTTTTTAAAAAATTGATGGATTGCCGTAATTCCTACGCCATTCGCTTAGTTTTGCAAAAATCTTTAAAAATAACACATTATAAAGTTGATTTCATCATGAGAAAGGAAAGATATCACAAGTTGAATTTTTCATGGGTTCACGAGACCTAGTGTGACCGCTGTAAGAATTCACAAAATAAAAAAAAATTTCTTTTTTCGATTTTAAAAGGCTTTTCGATCGGAAATTTTCCGTAGATAACAAAAATGCTACTTATTCGAGGCGAAATCCACGAATTCATATTAAACAATCCAAATAATTGGATTTTGGACCAGTTTTTTTATTACCGCGAGGGCGCAAAGCGTCCAAAGCGGCTAGTATATATATATGAAATTGTAAAAAAACGTGAATAAAAATAACGATAATTTAATGTACCTGATCATTCCAAGAAGAATACGAAGTCTCTTTCTGGCTGTCGCTGCGCGATGTCAGTGGCTCCGAGAGTGATCGCATATAGTAGACGAGAGCGTCGAAAACGTAAGCAACGTGACGAAGCGCCGAAACATCGAGCACGGGTAAGCTGTCACGATGCTCACCGTTGTGGGCTCGCATGAGAGAGAGACAATATGACAAAAATTCACGTCGTGCCGAATTGGCATCTCCACCTGTGACACATTTATCCCAATTAAATACTTGATTAACGTATTTTTATGTTTCCCGACTGTGATATCTTCAAACGTGAAATAATTAATAAATCCTCCGATCGGAATCAATATAAAAGAAGACGGAAGAAAAAGTACTTTATGATGACAAACCTTCGCGTTCTCTACCGCTCCGAGGTGGGTCTCCTACGCCTGTAAAACCAACGGTGAGTCGCGTTGAACCTTGAGTCGTGGAGATATTTGAGGGTGCAGTAATACTACTGCGTTGATTTCGACCCGAGTTACCCTGGAGTGTCAGGGAAAGGGCCGTCGTGTTCAACAGACCCGTGAAATTTCCTCCGGACAAGGATGGCGTGTTGTTCAAAGGATGTTCCGGATGAGCCGGATCCGCGCTGCGCGTCAACGATGCTCCAAATCTCAGTTGAGCCTCTGTTGCGTCCATTATCGTTACTAACCAATCCCAAGTAGGTTTCAAGTGTCCCTCGAGGTAAATCTACGATAAAATAAAAAAATTTTCGTAATTTCAATTTTTATTATTTTGTAATCACAATAAAGTAGAGTGTTAATCGAATATTGGATAAAAATAGAGTTACGATTTGAAAGAATGTTCGAATTAATGCAATCGATTTAAAATTTGATGATTAATGAAAAATTACCTGGGAATTAACTGCATCCTGATAAGTGATTTCCATGAGTCTGGGTAAGTGGGGCGCATGAGTTTTGTAATCGTGCATCATGGTCAAGAGATCGGCGATCTGTCGAATGACAATTCCGAAAGCGCGAGCGAGACAGCTCGCGGTTGTTCCCATAGTGATGGGCTCCTGGGCTGCAACAGCTGAAGTCGCGGTTGTACGTCTGAGTGCCGAGGAATCGATGAAAACTAAATTATTGCCACCAGTCACGCGTAATCCGGCAGTCCGTGTATTCGCTTCGCGATTTCTTATTGCCCATTGCATAGAGACGGGCGCAAGATTATTGCGGGGAAGGTGGGCAGTAGAACCACTAAAAAAAGTACAAATAATTTATGTAATGGGAAATCGTTTAAAGAGTTTCTAAAAATGGTAAATGGTAACGTTATAAATAATAATCACATTCTACGCTCCAAATGCTCGTCTCCGATCTGAAATTCTTCATTGTCCTGTTCGTCGGTTTCACCACCCTCACTGTCATCGTCCTCCTGCTGACTGGACTCGCCGGATTCATCCTCAGGAAATAAAAGAATAGAGCCCATTCCACCATCAGAACCAGCTGTAGCTCCGGTCTGGACACTTCTTTGCGCGGAAGCAGCGTCCTGGTTGCTATGATTATCGTCAGAATCGGATTCAGTTTCGGCCTCGGCAAGAAGATCAAGCTCAGTATCGGATTCGCCATCGACCGGCTGTTCTTCGCCAGCGACACCGGGATTACCGTCGACTTCCCCGAGAGGATGATTTACCGCGGGACCGGCAACTCCGGACTCCTCGTGCTCGCTCATATCACCGTCCATGTCCATGGGAACCTCCTCGCCAGCCTCGGTCTCGTCCATCGCCGTCGCGTCTCGAGAGAGCACTATACTGCTTGCTTGTTCCGGCTGAAGACCTGCTTCGAGTGTCTGTGAACTGACACCGCTGTGCGGTATCAATGGTTCCATCGAAAATAATTCTTCCGAGCCATTTATGACCTCCATTGCTGAACTCGTAAGTGTGAACGGTGCCGTCGGTCTCGCAACTCCCAATCTGACCGGTGCGACCAACGAATCCGCTGTCTCCCACAATTCTTCAACTGCTAACTTGATCAGGGCTTGGAAAACTCGCCGGCATTTTATAAGCGGCTGCGAAGCTTGGCTCGCGCTGTGAAGGGTGTTGAAGCTTCTTAAAAATCTTTCGTACATTGTTCCTGACTCTATCAAGATTGATCTTTTTCTTTCGCGTAGGATCGATTATACACAATTTAAAGTACGCTCGAGAAAGCATTCTTCAAAATATACATATGGGAAATGCCAACACAATTTATTCCTTTTTTGTTTCAAGTATTAATTTAAGCGATTACTTTCTCTAACGGACCAATCGTACAAGACCAATCCTACGAACATACTCATACCTCCTTCTTTTTGTGGTATTAGGTGCCATCTCAATGGTAAAAATGACGAATATCCTAGCGACGGAGCGAACAAAGCGTCGAGCCACGTTGTTTGCTTCCTCTTGACGTCCAGGAACGGATTCGTTTTGAAGCTCGCGTATCAATGTTGTGAGCAACGTGTCAAGCATCTGTATTTAAACACGAACAATGGAAAGAAGAATATTGGATCAGTTTATTCATTTGAAAAAAAAAGTTAGTAGATGATTGATTAAATAGTTACTTCAGAACTGCATTTAACGAGCAACGAGTGAGTGAATTTATCAAGAAGGGCTGTGCCGCTTTGACGGCAAGATTGTCCCTGATCTCCGAACAGTTGATCGTTTCCATTTTCCGTGACACCCGACATGATCATGCATTGGACAGCGGGCCAATCATTGAGTAATCTCTCAAGAGCTCGTCGACTGAACCGCGGTGGTTCCAGGTCGTGATCCGGCATGTCGACATCCGGACCTAAACCATCGGACGACGGAGTTTTGCGGTTCGTCGAAGTTGATCGTTGACGCGGAGCTGAACGAAACTGCCGTTGTTCAACGGACTGTCTTCCCACAGTTTGAACGAGAAATAGAAGAATGCTTTCGCCTCTGTAGAAAAAAATGATCATTTTTGTCATATTTATAGTTAAGTAGCCAAGTTACAAAAATTAATAAGGAAAAAAACTTGCCTAGAATTAATTTTTGTAGCGAGATCGGTGTTGGTAACAAGACGGCAGAGAAGGTCGAATCGTGCGCCTTGATGACCAGCGATGAGGGCACGGCACTTGCACTTTTCCCAGCAATCGCAATAGGCTGTTGGTGATGTCTTTTTAACCTTGCAATCGTGACCCCGATGGCAAACGCGTGCGCACTCGGTACAGCAGCATAGAGATTCGGTCAGGCCGCAGGTGCGACACTCGAATATGTCCTGATTTATGTGGTTGTCGCCGGTCCACGTGAAGCTGCAAGTGTCATTGCAACAGGTCACAAAAAGTGGCGATAGATCAGGACTGGCGTCCGGTGGTAGTATCATTGCCGAGCAATCCTTGCCATCCCGTCCAACGCGTTGTATTGTATCCAAGAGAATTAGAGCCGCATGATAGGCACGGACCGAGACGGCGAGCATCAGGGGAGTTTGTCCCTGGGCATCTCTACATCAAATAAATAAAATCAATTTAATTTCAAATATAAATAAATAATTTTGGTAGATTTTTTTATTTTATTTACCGCGCTGTTAGTAATTCTTTCAAGTAGGGATTCAGAGTCGCACTTTCGCACATGTATTTCAAGACGAGCAGTGCATTATTTCTACGTTCTGTGGAATCTATCACGTATGTGTTGTTCGATGTTGAACTTGATCCTGCAAAGATAATTATTAATTATAATCATAAATAGTTCAATAAATTTATTTTTATTCCTCAAGAATTACTCTTAATGAAGTTAACTGAGATGAGAAAATATGATATTTTGACTCGAAACTTTGTGATTTTGGAATTATTCAAATTCTTCTAAATGCTTGAATACTTCCATCCAACATATTTTACTTATTTTTGCACTCTTCTGCTTTGGTTAAAAAACAACAACAAAAGTTTGCTTCGTTAATTTCATATTATAGTTTTGAGAAACGTCGCGTAATGTATTTAGATAAGTCTAACTTCAATAATACATCAATTGATTAAAAAAATACTTACCAGATTTATTCATCATTGATATGCTCGCAGCTCCAATGCTTAAAAGACTGTCTTCATCTCCGGACGTATTATCAAGGTCGGGTGGCCAGCTCAACGGATGAATTGGTTCCTCAAGGGGCGTGACGCTGCCCTCAACGGTACCCGTAATCAATTCACGTTCGATACTGTTGTCGTTTTCTTTATTAGACGAAGGTGAACACATGTTCACGCAAGCGTGTAAGATGTTTCGATTACCGTCACATCGCTCAGCAAGAATTGATTGAATTTGAGAGACGTTCACTTCTAAAAAAACAAAGAAATAGTTTAATGAATAAATCTTTTTTTTTATCCGTTGGATTGAGCATTTTAAGAAAATTCATTTTTAAAGTTGAAACTCACTCGAATCGTGTTCCAAATTCAAAAACAATTGTTTTACGCCGTCATAATCGCATCTTAGAATACGAGGCATAAGTGTAAGATTATCAAATACGAGGGCGATTACAGCAACTTGACTTTTGAGATTTGTTGAATTCGAGCAACTTGGAATCGGTATTGTTGAAGCGCCTATGCATAAAACCGGAGCAAGATCGACCCAATTGGGCTCGCGAATCGAATCAGCACAATCTTTAGCTATTGGATAAATCGTTCCATTACCATCGCGTAAAAGCATGGAGCATTCGGTGTTCTGTAGTAAAAAAAAATTATCATTAGTAGCAAGAATAATATTATTAATAATAAATTAAAAATAGATTACCTCTCCAGCGCTGGTTAAACTGATATTTTGAGGTTGCAGACCCAAAAATGAGTTTATGTCAGATGGTATGTAACAATCTTGAACGTATCTTCCGGTGCTCAGGTTATAAACAACGTAGCTGAGTTTATTTCCATTTTTCACAATAGCATGAATGCCTATTAAAAAATGTAATAATTAGAATTTTTAATCGAAAGTTAAAAAGGTACATTACTTTTTTTACTTTACATACCTTGCCCATCAGTTGAAACTGTTAAAATACTCTCTATTGAGCTCTCAACGATGTTGACTCGTCTAGGAGTACGTTGAAAGCAATCTGGTGCTCTTGGGACCATTGAGGACTTTATAACCTGCAGGTCGTCTTTTCGCAAAAGCCTGCAATCAGCGAGTAGCTTTATCATGTCCTCGGCAGTGACGTCCTTAAAATCGGAGGTATTAAAATCCTTTTCTTTCGTCTCTTTCTCTTTTTCCTTCGAATCTTTCGAGAAGAATTTTACAGCGACGTAAGAACCATCGACTTTGATAACTTTACCTGTTTTCGCATTAAACAATTAGTACTATATTCTAAACTTCAATTTTTCATTGAAAAAAAAAAAAATTTTTTAGAAATTTACCAATCGGAACAGTCTTGACATCTTCAACGAAAACTACATCCTTCAGTTGCCACTCTTCCTCGTCTTTTCTCTCAGGTTCTCCATCGCTTCGCGGTGTCATTCGTTTTTGACGTTCTAGAAAAATATTGAAATTGTTTTTCACAGTAATTTCATATTTCCATCATGATAATAATAGCAACAACAAGAATAAAAGATATTTTCTAAAAATATAAATTTAAAAAATGTACTATGGCTAGTCGTGATGCTTCCAGTATCGCTGCATGTGCTTGAAGCAGGAGAAGGAGGTGGCGGCATGTCCAATCGATCCGCAGTCTCTTTATGGCTTGATTTGCTACTGCTACTCGCGCTGGTATTTCCGCTCGACTCTCGTTTGTCAAAAGAACCCCCGGGAGCATGAAGAGATCCGGGAGGCAAAATTTTAAAACGATAAGTAGAGTCGAGATTCCAAGCTGCCGATAGCAGTTGTCCGACTTTTGGAACGCCATTCGCCACGGTGAATCCTAATATACAATTATAAAAAATATTTATAGATGTTCAAATTTCCATATAATGCTCATTTATCAATATACTTTCATTAATTTTTATATAAAATAAACAATTATTTAATTACCAATTGCTCCTGGTTGATACATTGGGCTATTTTTCATACAAACATGCGTTCCGTAACTTATGTCCGTGGAGACCACGGTGGAAGGTCTATGTTTGCGTGATTTCGCTTTATATTTGTCCCATAATTTTTTCCTCTGAGCGAATGGCAAAACACCCCTTAAAAAAATTTCTTATTTTATTCAATGTTTTCAATAAATGCACTTTCAATTCTCATAAATAAGAAAATAAAAATAAATGAAATAATAGTCGCGATTAAAATATTTTCGAAATCATTATCCTTTTTAATAATTCGCAAGAATTATATATATATATATATATATATATATTACTCACCACCAGTATAACGTTCCGCTTTCAAGTTTTGCGACGGTGTAGAGCGCACAAGTGTGCAATGAAACGATTTTATCAAGAGTAAACTCTGTAAAAGCCTGAGCTGGATGTTCAAGCCTCGAAGGTACGTGTCCGAGTTGCTCATCGAGCCACGTGGCGACTTTTCCACTTTCGGTGCTCACTGAACAACGAATAGCCGTTGCGGAAATGTTGACGACTTTTTCGCTCGCCAGAGCCAACGGAATCGTTTTTGGGTGATGGACATTTGGATTTTCCGAATGCTTATAAGGCTCCGGATCTGCCCATCGCCACTGATAAAGTTGACCCGTATTCGATACTGCGATTAATTCGCTGTACAGAGCCGCTATTTGAACAAAACGGGTTGCTGGCTCGCCGCTACGTTCGTTCCACCATTCGAGCTCCTCCGATATCCAAAGTGGACTCTGTGATGCGAGTTCTTTTTTTTTGTTATCTGAAAATATTAATATCACTAATAAAAGTAATATTCACTTTATAGGTAATAATGATTTAGGAGATTCTTTGAAATAAACGAACCTGGATCTTTGTCCCAACAATCTTTGAGAGCATGTTCAAGCCATCTACGAGGTCCGTAATACTGACGATCTCTCCATCTACTGAAACTGTCACGATGACCTTCGCGCTCAGCACGTTCGCCCTCACGCTCAATTCCGAGTCTACGGGACGAACTTCCGCGACTGAAAGTGTGGGGGGGGGAGAGAGAAAAAAAAAGTTAAACGAACAATTCCATGCAAATTTTCACCGCTTCTTCTTCTCTTTTCACGAACACATATATCTTACTTTCTCATTGCTCCGTACCCGAACATATCTTCAGAGAACATGGAGTCGGCATCAATGATTACGGAATGCTCGTTACTGAAGCCGCCATCAAGAAGCGTCATTAAATCTTCCGGAACGTAACTGTCGGCAGCATCCTCCGCGTCGTCACCCTCCTCATCGTCCCGTGATAGAAGATTGTTTACCGCCAAGTTAACATCCAGATTTGTTCTCTGTTATAAGAATGAGATCATATTATTATAATCGTCTTTCAAATTTATTACAGCCAAGCAAAAAATTATTATTTGAAATAAATATGCGCAATAATTTTGTAAAAACTCTTAAAGAATGGAATATTTTTTCAGAAAAATATACCTGTAATTCTCGGATGATCAAGTTGCGACTTTTACCCTGAAGGACAACCTGAGCCTGTGAAATAAGATCTTCTGGAACAAAAGGAGCAGGCATGGAGACAAGAGGACGAGAACTGCTGCTCCCGCTGCCACCCATAATGACACCTGGAGTCCCGATGCGACCTCCGCTGCTTCCACCACGAATCGCTGAACTGCTCCTCATTATTCTGGTTCGAGAACGAGACAAACTAGGTCTTGGCCCACCGCTGCCTCCGTTGCTGCCACTTGGCGCAGCATTTGTATTTCCAACATGATTTTTAGGTGGACTAGAAGACAATGTAACACAGTGTTTTATTTTTTTTTCTTTTCATAAAACATTTTAATGGCTTGAAAATCATTTTTGACTCACTTTCTATTTGTGTCATTTTTGCTAAGATCCAATCTGTCCGAAAGAACAGTAAAAGCAACTCGGCAGATTCTGCTGTCTTCCATCAAAAGAGCAATATGGGTTGGCCCAACAACAATACGCTTAACTGCGGTTTTGAGTCCATTGAATGCCGGCGGTGTGACAAATCCATATCTGTTGATTTTTTCCCCAACCTCTTTCAGTCTGGAATACAAAATTCCAAAAAATATTATTTCTCGATAATATATTTTTTTGCGCTTTATGCTAGATTTGCATTTAAAAAAATACTCTCCTCGACAGAGGAGTAATATGTAAAAAATTCTTATCTCAAATGTCTATGAAGAATTAATAATCTAAAAAATCACAATGGTAGAGACAAAAGTGCAAGATTGGCTAAAGCAGGTATATATTTTTCATGGGATACCAATACCATGCACGATAGGTTAAGTTCTAGGATGTTTCTAGAATAACATATATATATATATTGAATAAATTGCAGATACGTTAATAACAGCGGAGACCCACGAAAAACAGTAAATCCTGCCGAATTCCAGAATTAATTATAATGGTAAATAAAACTTGATGCAGGGAATTTTGGCAAAAGAATAAGAATTAAAATGTGAGGAGGCGAAAATTCATACGTTCGGGAATATATAGTTTGAATAGAATTTTAGATCAGTATGCATAGCCTAGAATATTCCCGAAGTAGAGACAATTTTTTTATTTCTTTCGTAGTAAGTATGAGAAAGGGGCACACTCGTACAAGCATGTAAATAGGTATATGTAGGTGTGCGAGAGAGCATGTATGTATGTACAAAATGAGTAACGAATGTGGGTAGGGAAGGCATAGGGATATACGTATGCGTGTGTGTAGATGTGTAAAGAGAATACTATAAAGAAAAGCGCGAGTTAGAAATGATGCGGCAGGCGCACAGTGTCATAGGACGGCGGTAGTTGTAAATAAATAATTGTTTGGCGCTGGAAGGTTCAGTTGGCCAAGGGTGGCAGCAGCGGAGCTATAATAGGGGTGGCCGAATGGAGATGACGATTTAATCGAGAATGGAAAAAGATGCATGGCGCCCGGGGATAAAATATGAGGATAGATAGTAGTATGTAGCCGCGAGGGATTAATAGGATGCTAGCTTGGCGGTTGAAATATTATTGTTGAGCGTGTAATTGACCTACAATGCGATAATCAATCGTGCGAACGGTCCGTGATCGATGCCCGAGGGAGGGGGAATGGAAGAAAGGAACGGTTTGAGGGAAGAGTGGCTGGCCCCCGCCGATCGTCACTTCCGAACTTTTCGAAGGATAAATTGTATTCGAGTTTGTCCCGTATACGAATGTCGTGTCGTGTGACGATGAAATAGCGAGAATCTGACAGAAATTTAGAGCGTGCGAGTGCACGGACTCTCGAGGGGTCGATCGGACGTCGTTGCATCATTGGCTAAAAAATCGTGCGAGATCGTGCCCGTGCGGACAGGCATCGTCCGTATGAATGCCCGATGTGCGAATGGACACTCGTATCGTTAATCGAGAATTTACTTATTTGACTGCGCAATGAGGAAATAGTGCGGATGAATCGTCGAGAGGTTCGTTGGAGGAAAATAGTAATCCGGTCAGAGTGTGCTCGCTGCACGATAAGTGGTTAGGGCTTAGTACATCGTAGTATGTAGTAATAAGTTGCACGGCCGAGAGGAATGGAGGGTTCCCCACGATTCGAGGCAACGGGAGAACAAAAAAATGTTTTATCGCTTGGCTTACCTATCATTCAGTTGATCGTCCGTCCCTGGCAACGGATGCACCACGAAGTGTATCGAAGTCATTGCTTTTTTCGAGGCACACGCGTTCGATGATCACTAAATATACTCTCTTATTCTGTTCTCTTCAATACTCCTTTACGCAAAATTTCATGACAACAGCGGACCGATGATCAGCCATGTTTTAGGAGAACTATCTAGTTACGTGTTCCTCAAGGCAAACATGGCGAGTCGCTACGATCGCTGCCCTCCCCCCTCGCTCAGTTGCGCGCAAATAACTGCGCGCCAGTTCAACGACTATTTTCACTACTCTTCTCAACAGTTTGACCAACTTTTCGCATTACCATCCTCATTTTTTTCCCCCCAAACTTGTATTTTTTTCAAACTAATTTGGATCTTTCACAACAAAATTGCTTGCATTACATTCAAGATAAACCAATATTTTTTACCAAGATTTATTTTAAATTATGCTTTTAGTATTATATTTCATACGACATACGATGTTATTGTGAAAAAACATAATTTTACCAAGTTCTTTGGAATCGATTGGTAACGCACGGTTGTAAGATAATTTCAGATTGTTCTATTCGGAAATTTATTGCAGCTTGCCACTCTCTCGTGACATTCACGTGTAATAATTTGGTCAAACGCTGATATTTTGGCCCTTTTACCAAGCCGCGGGTAATTGGGACTGGGAAATTTTTTTCGAAACAACAATTTTTCTCGCCGTGTGAGCACGAGCTGACTCTCACACTCTCTCTCTGTCTCTCTCTCTCTCTCTCTCTTTCTTTCGCTTTTTTTCTTTCTGGTAAAAACGCTCATCGGGATAGCAGCTCACATATCGTTAGGAAAAACTTCTCGTAAACTTCTCATCACTGATTGTGCGCGTGTACCGGAAACACCTCGGATCAACGAGAAAGAAATTCCTGCAAAGAGCACACCTGCTGACTAGATCAACACTACTGCTGTAAAGTTAATTTTACATTTCAACGGGTAAGTTTTACTTTTTGTATTTACGATTAGTCAAAAAATGTATCCCTCTGAAAAGAAGAAAAAAAAATTATCATGAAAACAAAAAACATTCAGATTGATGAAAATTCATCAAAGGTAGAAAATAAAAGTATTTAACCATAATTTTTTTTTTCCATATGTGCTTCATTACGTCGAACAGAATTGCTTCTGGGAGGAAAATATATCTTTAAAAATTTCATTCAATAGATAAAAATTGTCTATGAGCGGACAAAAAATAATTTCAAGTTGGAATAAAGAGCTTTCGTTTATTTTCAGAATGGCACGTGGTCATCAAAAAATTCAATCGCAGGCAAAAGCGGCTGAAAAATCAGCAAAAATAAAGAAGCAGCAGGGTCACAGTGCCAATGAACAGAAGAAGGCTGCGCAAAAGGCGCTAGTACATGTTTGTACAGTATGCAAGGTAAGTTAAATATAAAATTTAAAAAATAAAGTTCCACTATTATGAATAATAATAAATTTGAAAAATGTTGCTTCAAGGCCCAAATGCCAGATCCAAAGACTTACAAGCAGCATTTTGAGAATAAACACCCAAAGAATGAAATGCCAGAAGATCTCAAGAGTATATGAAGCTGATGGCCAAAAGAGGCTACAGAGCAAGAGATGGAGAAATCAGAGAAGAAGATACTAAGCGACAGATGAATGCTGATGTGCAAATTACATTTATTAATATTGGACAATGATCTGAAGTGAACAATGATGCAATTGCAGAGAGCAAGAGAGAGAGAGAGAGAAAGAGAGAAAGAACGAAAAAACTCCTTGAAAAAAAGCAGTGATCATGAGGAATGAATTCTTATGTAAACGTTTGACACTCGATTAAATCAGGCTGGAGGCTTTTCCCTTTAACGATCTCATAATAATGTATTGCTGAAAAAAAAAAGAAAGAAAAGATGTAAATATTCAACACATGAGTCTGATCTTTGTGTCAATTCTCTCTCTTTCTTTCTCTCTCTCTTAGCTAAATTCTACAAGTGTCATTATTGGGACATTGGAAGCAGGAAACATTGATGGTAATGAGAATGAAGAACCAGCATATAAACTTTAACTCCTAAGTAATCCTTATTGATTCAAGTTCGCTCACATGATTAAAACGCGATCGCTTCGCTTCGCGGTATCTTCCAAATTTTTACTGTACATTTCACTAATTTTAAATAGTTCACGCAAACAACTGCCAATAAAATAAATAAATCAATAAGTAAATAAAAAGAAGATTGAACGAACCGGAAAGAGAAGGAACAAAAAATTAGACTTGTGCTCGTTGATAGTAATATACGGAAAAATAATTCTGCGTGCGAAATCTTTGTAATCATCTTTTCTTGTTCTGTAAAATTGTCGTCGATGAAAATAATTGTAGAATTTCAATCTCGACTACGATCTTCTTTCATATAAACACGTTGAATTTTCTATTACATCGTTTTCATTCATAACTCTCAACACAGTACTTTCTACTTTTTTTTTTGTTTTTTTGTACGACTGTTGCAGCTATTTAAAGTACTTTTTTCAAATACACTGCGTTGCTAGTGTTATTTTGTCGCAATATATTTTGTGTCATAAAAAGAATATTGTCCTTTTCTTTTTATAAAAATAATTACATTTTTCATGTACTCATTCCTATTTGATTTTTTCAATTTGTCATTTTAAAAAATTGATGAAAAAAAAATGTAATTTCGAAAAAATTAAGTAATCCTCATTTTGAAAAAATAAGGCATTTTTAAGTACATGCCTAATTTATTATTGTCCAAAATTCAGCTTGGAGCCAATGTAATCTGTTGCATACCCGAGCTATACCAGGCTCATGACAACGAACATTATTGAAATTTTGTGAACACAAGTATCTCCTCATAAGCCATCAATCAACGCAATTATCGTGATTGAAATATAATTCCTGACTATTTACTTGAGTTACGCTTCTGAAACTCGATTCTTATCATCTCTCATTCCCAATGGTCATTCTCAAGATTACACAATAACTAAAATATTTGTACCTTTAGTCCGGTAATAACAACGCACGATATACATTTATCTAATAAAAAAAAATTAATCGACCTTCGTTAGAGGTAAAATAAATATTTTATATTCTAATTTGTATAAAACGCTCATTTAATTATTCTAATGATTTCCATCACTTGTTATTTTATTTATTTATTATCATCATCATCATAATTATTATATAATAATTTATTACTACTTATTTGTAAAATAAATCAATGAATTACAACTTTAATAAATTCAGAGCGAATATTAGAAATATGTATGTATTTATAAAGAATTTTAACATACACATTTCTAAATTGATTTTTGTAACCAATGAAGAATAGCCAGTCATTCATTTCTTAGATATATAAATTTGTAAAATTAATGAAACGTCACACATTCTTTTGACTGAAAAATGTGTTTCATCATTCAGGAGTAATAAAATCGCCTAAAGAGAGGGGCGAAGTGACGAAATACCGTATAGGAAAATAAGCAAAGATATCTGTCACGATTACCAGCAATGTCGTTGCGACGTCATTCGTATATAAGTGGGCGTTAAGGATTGAGCTGTGTCAGTCGACGGAAGATCGTCGACTCGAGCAAGTGAATAATTCTCTCAGCGAGATTTTTTTCTCTTCATTGTTGTTTTTCTTTTTTTTTTCTTCTTAATTATCAACATTAAAAAAAATGGTCGATTCCGTTTTTCACACTCGTTCTTTGGGAGCCGCTGCAGAGGGAGTCCGTGATCAGTACGCCGATGGAAAAGCCGCCAAGGTTTGGGAAGTTTTCATCGGTGATAAAAATCAGCGAACCAAAAATTACAAGGACTTTCTCATTGGACTTCTCCGTGAAAAGGGATGTCGGAGAATACTTGATGTCGCATGCGGAACAGGAGTAGACTCCGTTTTGCTCCTCGAGGAAGGTTTCGATGTCGTTAGCGTCGATGCTTCAGACAAAATGTTGAAATATGCTCTGAAATCGAGATGGGAAAGAAGAAAGGAGTCTGCCTTTGATAATTGGGGTGAATATTACATAATTTCAAACCAATTAACTCTCAATATACCTCTCATTTCATTTCATTTTTCTTTTTCACCTTTTATTTCATTTTTCATTATTTACTTTGTCATTATTGTTATCAATTTCTTATTTTTTATTCATTTATAACGTTTTTTCCATAAATTCTTTGGAACAGAATTCATGAGTTACTTGTATATTATTAGTCTCAATTGAACACTTTGAATCTCGTGGATTTGAAATTTTGGAAAAAAGGTCACGTACTATCGGAAACCTCTACCCAACTTTGTAATCTCCAAACTGTCTCTCCATATTTTTTATCACATTACGCAACTAACACACTGTCGAGCTCTGAACTTGCGCTATATCGCTCAATATGGAATGTAAAAATATATTTTCATCGGGTCAAGTTTATCACTAAGAAGGTATTGTCGGTTCCTGTATTTTATTTTTTATTTTTTAAATTTGTTTACAACTTTAAATAATATTTGAGTTTGACGGGCTAATGCTACATTGAAACAAAATTCACGTATATCCGTTTGAACCTTGTCGCAATAATAACAAGCTTTATAATACACGTGGGCATCAATTGAAAGATTTTCTCTTTAACCATATGGTTAAACTCAGGCCTCAAATCTGTCAAATAAAATAAAAATGAATGTCGTCTAATTGGCCCTATTGCCAAAATGAATTCACAAATAAATTATTAACGTGCCCCACGGTCGCATATATTTATTATACATTATTATACATCTGAAAAATAAAATTGGTAAGGGTTTGGAAAGCGGATGAATGAAAATAACGAGATAAGTAATTTTTTTTCGTTATTTTTTCAGTTATTGAGGAAGCAAATTGGTTGACCTTACCTGAAGACATAAAAAGTTTAATCGGTGATGGTTTCGATGCCGTAATTTGTCTAGGAAACAGCTTTGCCCACATGCCAGATTCGTATGGCGATCAGAGAGAACAGAAGTTAGTCAATCTGAAAATTATTTCTGTCAATATTAATAAATTAGAATACTAGTTTATTAGTATCATTATATTATGTTTTCTATATTTTGTTCAGGCAAGCTCTGGCGAATTTTAAACACTGTGTTAAGCCTGGAGGTCTATTTCTTATCGATCACAGAAATTATGATTATATTATTCATACAGGAAACACACCATCAAAGTGCATTTATTACAACGTGAGTTGAAATACTTCTCTTTTTCTTTTATTTCGATACAATAGTAAATATTTTTCATCAAGTAGTGTCTCCATTCTTATAATTATAAAAGTATATCAATGCTGATAATAACAAAAAAAACAAAGATGTTTGTTCAATAATCAATAGTATTGTTATCGGGGGTCAATGAGAACAGAAGTTTACTCCGCGATTTATTCAATTTGTTTTCGACAGAGCCAGCATATGACTGATATAAAGACATCAGTGTTGTACGTGTGTGGAAAACCGGCAATGGTCACACTAGATTATCTCATTTCTCTAAAACCAACGGACAAAGAAACTACTAGCGATCCTGATAATTGTAGCGAATTCAGGTTATCCTATTACCCGCACCAGCTCAACATATTTCGTGAAATGCTCAATAAAACTTTCACCCAGGCAAACAAGCATACAATATATGGAGATTTCAAGCCACTCGACGACATCGAGAATCCTGGATTTTATATTCACGTTATCGAGACTCAAGTTTAGTTCAAAATAATATTCTCACGAATGATTATTTTTATCTCTAAATTACAACTGTCAATTTTCACGAGATTTGAAAGCGATTGTTTTCATCTGCATAAATTAGAATTATTATTTTTGCGGGATTAAAAAGATAAACCATTTTTTTGAAAGATTCAATTCGAGATAATGCTCATAAATGTATATCGGTATACACAAGTAGAAGACAGTTGACAGCGTTTTATCAAACTCTGTTTTTTTTTCTTATCAGTTTTGTTACGTTTTTTCAAAAAGATACTGAAAAAAGCACTGACGCAATATATAATATACGTACATTAACGTACATACACTTTATTTTAGATTATTTTGTATAAATAGTAATATACATGTTTGAAAGCAAAACTTGAAGTGAGAGTGTCTTTTTTACTCTTCCCCGTCATTCACTTTTTTTTTGTCACTAGTGTAAAGATGTCCTGCAGAGAGAGCGCATTTTATGAAATTATGGCCTATTTTCGGTGGAGTAATATATGGTATAACTTTCAATCGTTTCTCTTTTTGGTTTCCTCTTTTTTATTGTTCTTGTTGTTGTTGTTGTTGTTGTTATTATTATTCATAATATAAGCTCGAAAGCAACTGTCTCTGGTATTTCGCAGCCGAGAGAACGATTGCGAACGAAAAGTTACTCGAAGAACAAAATTTTCATCCTTTTCTTTTTTCCACCTTGCTTTTTTTTCTTTTTTTTTTCATTTTACAAATCGAGTACAGTACAGGCAGCGAAAACAAGAAGACCCGGAATCGAAAATTCACAAAATTTTAGTTTTCGATTCGATTATTGGGACACGTATCATATGTTTTTCTTTCTCGCACAACTTGAGAAATTCTTCAAACGATATTGGCAGTTTGTTTTCTTTAAAATAAAAAAAAACATTATCGTGCACAGAGAAATCAATTTGTTTCCTATTTTACCTTTCAATTTGATAAAAATTTAATAATTTGTTTATTCTCGTTCCGGGTGCACGATTCTTGCGGAAAATTGATAATTATTAATTTACATAAAAATTTTCAAGAACCGTCATCCAAATAGACCTCTAAATGACGAGCTGCCCACATAAAAACTGGACGAAGTAGGTGTACTTGTGTGTGTGTGTGTGTGTGTGTATTTTTCAATGTGTTTTTAGTCACATAGCAAAAATTTTTTCTTCCTCGTATAACAACTTTTTTTTTTCAAATTTTGTCATTAGGTGATTACTTTATTTTTCGCTCATCGTAATGACTATTAGACCTTTGTGTTTCTCACCGTTTCAAATATACACATTATTACGAATAACAAGAGAGCATTTCATTAATTTCCTTTTATCGAATCACTTTTTCTCCAACACAACCATCCCGCTCACACTCCGAAGCGATGCAAAAATAATATTATTTATGTATCTAGTTTCGCACATCGTTAACGAAGCGAGTTGTCTTTTTTTTTTGTTCAGTGAGAGGAAGGCAGTTTTAAAACGAGCTTGTTCGAGGGCGAAGAAGCTGTTGAGTGATAATTATATCAGACAATAATTCCAATGAAAAATCATTCAAAATTTCACGAATGAAGTCACGCGTGAAGACAATACGATTTTACAAAAAAGGAATAAAATTTAATTATAAACGGAATTATTTTAAAAAATCTGCATTACTCTCTAACAATTGGTATTTATTATTATATTTGTTGTTGTTGTTATTAATTAATATTAATATTATTATTATTATTCCTGGAATATTTTGAACGGTTTTTCGTTGGAATATTTTTGCGGATTACTACGCCGAGAACCTCCTTTGCGTATCTCTCCCGAATTTACACATGAGTGAAGACTCTTAAATTTTTTATATCTTTTTCTATTTTTTTTTTACGGTAACCACCCTCTAGAATATCCAACATTATTTAAAGTTCCCCATAGAATTTGAACTACGTATAGAGCCAGCTATATCGTCTCGTCATCTATGTATTTATCTATCTAACAAATTTTTTGTCATTTAAATCATTCTTCGCTTATTTTTTATTAATTTTTTCTATCTTATAACGTAAAATAATGCATTTTTTTCAACGAATTCTTGCTTCGTACTTTCCTATATACACATATATAAATTTATATATATTATATACGTATATTGATTTATGGTTATCTTATATCTTAATGATAGATTACGATGTAGTGTGTATGCGTGTGCACATTTGGTAGAATTTATCGTTGTGTATCCTTGGAGCCTTTCATTCTCGATAGGCTCCATTTATATCTGTTCATACTAAATTATTGTATTCGAAATCTCAATTTTTTTTCTCTTCAGTTGAAATTTAATTTAACAATTGGGACTATTTGGGAACAAAAAATCAAGCTTCGTCGGGATACTGGATAGGACTCATTTTTTTTTCAACAGGTGCATAATAATTCGTTGAATTTCGATGATCAAGTAATTTATTTTTTCATTGCGCATCTAAACGGAGAAAATAATATCGCTCTTTCCAACTCACTTTTTGCTCTCTAACTTTGTTATGATTTTATCCTGTCATACTTATTTTATTTATATACACGCGCATACACACACAATCTTTATTATTATAATATTTATAATATTTGTAGCTTCTTGATTTTTATATGTACAACTAATATTGCTGATTGGCTCCCGTGTGTCGTACGTGTACGCGCGTTTAGGTCCATTCCCCAGCTTTTTACGAGCATGACACACTGTATTCTTATATGAAAAATGAACAATAAAATAAATAGAAATAAATAATGGCTTCTTTTAATAATCTATGGGATACCGGTGTGATTGGTTCTCTGTCTTGAGGGACGAGTAACAATTGTCAACTACATAAATAAATAAGATTATGGTGCAACAGAAATTGATCTAAACAATCGCAACCTCCGCCAATTTACTCTTGCAAAAAAAAAGGATTAACGTTGACTGTCTTAAAACTAAGTTAAAATTAACGAGAATATTATTTCGAGATTACCAGGGCTGCATTTATTTGCATCATTTATGATTATTTTCTCATTTGTTTCGATTTTTTTTCGTTCACTTTTATCCACTTGTTGGTCCATATGCACCAAATGTAACCGTCACCGCGTACGACTCGAGTGTTTCACTTTTTTGTCTACCTTTCTCTATTATTTTTATCCTCCACTGTTAAATTTTATCTTGTTGCACAAATCTCTTGGATCACATTCGCATTCTAGAATTAGCTAAGGTTTCATAAATTATTACCCTATAATTTCGAAGAGGCTGCAGTCTTTCGAGATTGAAAGAAATATGACGAAAATAAATCATCAAATTATTAGTAGAAATAAAAAAAAAATTTTCAAGATATTGAAACACGATAAAAATGTCAGAAAGTTTCTATCAGTTGAAAGACGATTTGACGATTATGGGAATTTTTACGAATGTCTTATTACGCTATACAGAGACATACGCGCAACTGAAAAATTCTACAATAAGGTGGCAGGAGCGATCGACGGATACACGAAAATAATTGGCAAGATTGCAGCCACTTCGACTGAAGAACCAATTATACTTAAATTTATCTATTGCGAATAATATAATTCTATTGAGAAATTTTACTCTAATTTTATCGCTCAACGCTTTTATACTTGCGTATCGCATTATGTCTTTTTCCTTGTTCTTTTGTCTTTTTCTATTAATAGTGGATATTTCGATGTTTCATAGAAGCCGTCGCAAGCGTTCTTGTACTTATTTTCACTTTTCTCAATAAATTTATATTTTTTTTCATTTTTCCCTCCATTCGTGTGCAAATCTCTCTTGTTGTGGTTTCTTCTTAAATTTTCTTTTTACTTTTTCAGTTTGGTGTATCGCATTTTTTCCAGTGGCAGAATTTAGGAGAAAGCATAAAACGATGCGTACTTTTTTCGCATATTTACATTATTTCCACTTGAATATCAATTGTTTTTCTTAATATTTATTATCACCACTGGCTTTTCCCAGGTGTGTGCTGTATATTGCTTCGGTATTTACTCGTTTTATTCTAGTGTTCTTTCTCCTCAACGACTCATAACCCACGCCCTGAGAGTGACAATATAATTCTGGAAATTATTTTACTTTTGCCCACTATTGTCTAGTGGGCGGAATAATTTTCAAATGAATTCGTAACTTTGAAAAGTTTCAATGTAAAATATAAAGTTTCGCTAATTATTGGAGTATCGCGATGTTCAGCTCTTTACCAGAATAATATTTTCTAGGAAACTCGTGAAATATTTATTCTCAAAGACTGTATCCGTTAACGGCACTTCTTTTCACGCATATTTCTCAATTCTATCTCATTTTTCCTCGCCCGTTCAGAAATTTGAACGTCATCCGAACACTTTTGATATCGTTATAATAGATTAGACGCTTTTCTTACAATAGCTTATCAGTTTTTTAGTCTCTCTCTCTGTTTGTGTAAATGTAAGTGTGTCTTTGTGATGAGCGATCAATCGAGTGTCTTATTTTTCTGTATAACGATACTTCGTAACGAGGAATTATCGTCGAATGTCCAACAAATGTCGCTGAGAGCGTCCAACAATTTTTTTTTTCTCGTACGTAATAATATTATTTAAGTATGCAATATGTTCGATACGAAATCGCAATGTCTTAAATCGCACTTATTTACACACTCTGTAGAGATTCGAATAGAATAGGTAATAGAAGTCGAATGTGAAATGATAAAAATGAAAAATAAACGAATAATAAAATAAAATATAAAAATAAAGAAAGGAGATAATGGCGGATGCGTACGTTGAACGGGGAATGTTGAATTATTTTCACAAATACTCTCTTGGCCTGGGTGGGGGCCGCTTTCTGTCGGTTCTCTCGGTTCTCTCGTTGTTCGTAGTATTGTTTTCACGCTCGTCGCACTCGAGCATTTGGGTCGTCTCGGTCGCTTCGGTCGGACTTATCGGCTGAGAAGCAAGCGGAGCTAAGGGAGCGGCGCCCTTATTTCTCGATTTACTGCGACGCTTTCTGAGGATGAGAGGGCCTAGGGGGCCGCCACCGCCGCTGCTGCTCTCGTCCCTCGAAGTTGAAGCCTGGGTCAGCCTCTCGAGAAGTTCTTTGCTGATGTCCCGAGAAGAGCTCGGCTTGTAGTCGCTCTGATGACGATCGGACGAGGATTCTTTCGATCTTTCTGACTGATGGTGATGATGATGGTGATGGTGATGATGATGCTGCTGCATGGTTTCTTTAACTTGAACTCGCTCGCACGTAGTCGTGATTGGAAGAGCCAGCGAGAGTTCTCTCGCACCGCCGCCTTTGCTTGGCGAGCACATTTTTTGCTCGGGCGTCACTGGAGTCTGAGTTCCGGTCTCGCTCTGCGTTTGAACACCGACCATTGAGACGCTTACCTCAGTTATCGTCGTACTCGTCGCTGGTATGCTCGTCGTTATCGTCGGAATCGATACTACCACTGCCGCTTCAGACAGACATGTCCTATCGATGCTCGAGCCTCTTATTTGAGTACTTGCACTATTTAAATTTAGTCCACCGGCATTGTTTCCCTCGCCGTTACTACCTTGTGCCGAACAATTATTTGTATTTTCAACTGGCAACCTATTTATCAAGGCTTGCAGCATGTCCTCAAGCTTGGCCAGTCTCTGGTTAACTCTTTGCACTTCTAACTTTAAATCAACCTTAACTTCCAAAACTGCCGCTAAAATCTCGCGTTCCTGGCCAGTTTGGCTGGTTATCAGACCTCCGTCATAGCTCTCGAGTCTCCTCAGTGACAGTTGTTTCGATTCAATGCTCAGGGTCTGGCCGTTGCTCGGTTGGGCCTCTTTTAATGATTCCGCCGCGTCTCCAGCTTCTTCGATCGTTCCGCTTAGTTTCGCCAGCTTTGGAAATACCTTGTTTGTTCCTGCGCTCGAACTCGCTCTCGAATCTCGAGCGCTCAACGATCTTTTGAACGTATCACTTCCTGCTCCTGCCTCGCTACCCGAATCCAGACTCGAACTTCCTGCATTCCAAAACAATCATCATATTTATATTCACTCATTTATCTCTATATACACTTTCTCATTCTTACTTTCTTCCATCTCTCATTCGTATCCGCATATTTATTATACATAATGTATGTATGTATTATTATATTTACCTAACAATCTGCCCCATTTGCTAGCTTTTGGCTTTGGCGCGGGTGTTGTCTCGTCGGTTGATGATGCTTTTTTCGAGTGCGAACTTTCGCCATCCTTGCTCTCCTTGTTGTCGCCTTTCTCGATATCCGCGGCATGTCTCTCACGCCGAAATCTACATTTCGTCACCACGACAAATTGAGAAAAAAAGATAAGAAAAATACAAAATTAGTCAAATATCTCACTACCAAAGTCGAGTGCATAGCCATGTCTTGTAGTTAAATATATTTATATATATAATATATAAATATATACTATATATATATATAAATAAATATAATACCAAATATATATATATGTACGTATATTTTTATTTGTACTGTAAATATTTATAAAGGATTTCGGTCATGAAAAAAATGTCCTGGCAAGATTTGTTTCACGGATTTCTTGAATTGGAACAAACATTTTTATATATGTATTTAAAAAGGTTGTTTTTGACAGTGAAAAAATTGTAATAAATTATTCCCACAAAAGTTTGAGATCCATGAAATTCATTCTCGCCATGAATTTTTGAAAATGCGTGTAATATTTTAAATTTTTTTTTTTTACAGAATTTTTTATTAGTTTATATACGTCGGTGAGCGTTTTTACATAATTACAAAATGACTACAGAGGCTATAAAAGGGTACGGCTCCAGCGGTGTTCACGAGCAACCTACTTTGGTGTGCCTACAGGAAAGAAAGAATTTTTTGTTGATAATGTGATAATAAAATAGCACGTATCGTACAACATAAAGACTGTGAACGTTAACTCAAATTTATTTTGATGCTTTAATCTTATACGATGTTTATATCGATTTGAATGGATTTCATTGGAGTAATTATTATATTAGTTATCTTAAAAAAAAATAAATTTCATCCACAGTCTCATTAAAATGTAAGTACAATATAACAACAACAACAACGACGACAACGATAATAATAATAATAATAATAATGTATACTTTAACGCTTCTCAAAATATCTTAGTCCCTCAAAATTAATGAGGAAAACAGAAAAAAAGGGGGATAGTCGGAATGTTATCTTGACGTTTACCGATGTACAATGATTTTCAAATGTTTGACACACAAAAATTGGAAATTTCAGTAAAAAGGTGTACACTTGGAAATAAATGTTGCCACGCTTTCTGTTAGAAAATAAAAAGGGAAGAAAACCAAAAAAAGTTATGCTGTAGAAACATAAAATAGGAATAATTTAACACAGAAGTGGGACGTCCGTCTCGTGGTAACATAAATCAAGAGATCATCTACAGTATCGGGAGGCAACACGGTTTAGATGGAGTTTTATTGAGAGAATAAGTAGGCATGATTCGAAGGAATTTTTTTCTCTTTCTCTATGATTTAATATACGTGAATCCTTGACGTATCACGAAACGATATTCATTTGGACCGTCGATGGACATTTATAATTGTGCCAAGTGGAGAGTTGAATTTGAATGAAAACTAGGAACGAGTAAAAAACATATGAAACAGCCACCCTCAAGAAAAAAAAATTCGGCATTGAAATCACTGTATAGGGAAATAAAATAGGACACATGAAAAATAATAACTGGAAAATATTTTTGAAATATTTTTTAATTAAAAATTCATTTTTTACTCAAGTCTATACGAAAAAAAAGAAAAAAAAACGTGATAAAATCCTTAAAGTTATGTAGCCAGTCGTCATTATAATTAGCAAAGAGTTCACAAGATAAAATAACCTGAGGCACAAAAGAAAATTTCTCTCTCGATGTTCATTTGTAATTCATATTGTCATTCATTATGTTTTTAACGTCACGATATGAATATTGATGAAAAATAAATAATAGACTTGATGGACTTTTATAATAAGTGTTATTGTATATGTAGTCGAGCAGGAGCACCCTTTGAATCTTGCTAATATAAATTTTAATTGACGAAAAAGAATATTCCATGTAAATTTTATTTGCTGTTGCATATTGTATCTTTTTGAGATTTAATAGAAATTTTATTAGAATACAAAAATAATGCGCATAACCCTCTAAAGGCGTATATATTACAGCACTCTAGCATTCTCGAAAATTATACACATGTACAGTAGAACAAGAGCGAGGGCCGAGGTGTCGAAAAAATAGAGAGAATAGAGATTAAAAGGATTTAGAATAAGATTGAAAAAGAGCAAGAGATTAAAAAATTAGATGAATCAAAAATATGAAGAATTTATTTCAGAAATCAATGAAAAAAAGGATGAAAATGATATATAAAATTTAAAAAAAAATCGTAACCACCTCGAGCCTCAGGTGTTAGTTCCTTCGTGAAAATTCCGAGAGGCTCAATTTTCGAAAAATACAAAAAAAAATCATGAAACTTGATGAATTTAATATATATAATGTATATCTTTTCATTAACTTTTCTTGTTATGCGGCAAACACTCGAGAGTCACTCGAGAGTCTCCAATCTCTTTTATCGTAATAGTTTTTAAAAAAAAGTATAAAAAAGAAAGTAGGCATCCTTGTTGCGGGTTCATTTTTCTTCCTCAAAAAACTCATAAAACAAAATAGGCTCTATCATATCATGTGTAATATATCTGTATACAGACATTAATAAATTCAAGTATACGGAACAAAGTAGACAGAGATAAAGATACATGTACGATGAAATATTACGGGAGTGATGATTTTAATATTTCTAATATTTATATATAAGTTAATTATATGTGTGTGTGTATAAAATCATTTTTCATATTTCTATAATATATGGAAAAACATTAATATTAATTGTAAACTAGAAATAAATTAGTAAAAATAAACTGAAAATATAAATAATAATAAGATTGATACATGAATGATTGATATCAATGAATATATACGTATAGCAAAGATGTAGAATTAATAATAATCAGTAACAATGTACGGTAGTATGTGGCAATTGAACAATTCAAATAATAATTGAAAAATCGTAAGTGGTATAATAATAATGACGATGATGATGATAATAATAATAAAATGAAGAAAGAATAAATTAGGTAAAGTAAAAATGAAATTGCCTAAAACTCGGCCATGGCGGTAGTACGCTGACGGTGAGCTCCTCGTCGGAGTCCTGGTTCGAGGAGGATCGGGCGCTCAGAATCCTTGACACGCCGATATGCGGATCCCCGTCGGTCTTGAACCTTTTCGGACACAGCCCGTCAGCCAGGCGCATCGATCAACAGTCGCAATCATCGAACAAATACGCACGCGCACACCCACACATACACGATTTTCACATTTTTTTCTTTACTTCCATTATCTCTCTCTCTCTCTCTCTCTCGCTTCCATAATAATCCCTTGTATTTAGAAAATGATTAATGGTATACAATAAGATATTGTGTATACGAGATGATCTGCTTGGACCATCGTTTTATAAATTGTTGTGTCGATTTTCGTGTAGGTCTTATCTAACGTTTTTAAAAAATTTTTTAAATCATTTTTATCACTCATCGTTTCATCTTGCTTCCACGAATGCCAATTTATGCACATATGCACGCACATGCACACAGACACACACACACATTCACACGCACATTTTTTAATACCAATGTGTGTGTGTATGCAATGCGGTTTATATATTCATATACATATACATTATGTACATAACGCTTTCTTAATCTGCGCGAGTGAGCGCACGTGTGCGTGTATATATATATATATATTTTTTTTCTTTTTTTTCTTGTAATTATCTGTACGTTGTATGTATAAGGATGCTAACGATGAACGGTATTTATTATTATGAGTGTAATGGCGTCGTATACAAGCGTCACCGTTTCTCGTATTTTGGTAAATGAATAAAGGAGAATTCGTGCGTCTTACCTTGAAAAGATCTTCCTTACGAGATGGTCCTGCGTTTGATCTAATTGCGGCTCGTTTTTACGTCGCTCCGCGAGTTCTTTCTCGCGTCGTACGTCCGCAACTTTTCGGAATATGAGCTGAAAACAAATTGTTTCATTGAGAACAAGTCAATTTCAATATTATTATTGTATATAATAGTTAATTTTTTTGTATTTAATCGTTCGGTGAATTTTATTTTTCGTTACTCGCGAGTCGTTCTCTAGAGGTCAGGCCAACATATCTTACGGACTCGATAAAAATTTAATTATCCACATAAATGTAATTTATTTTTTTTTCGCGAAAATCGTGATTATTATTCAAAGTTTTGTTATACTACATATATTGTGTAAATGTATGTATGTGTAAAGCGAGAGATAGCAAAGAAGAGAATATAAAATGAGAAAGATTGTTTTTTTTTGACAGAAAATATTTTCGCGAAATAATAAACAAAAATATATACTTATGGCATATTAAAATGATATACGTGTGGAGATAGAAAAGCATGGAATTATAAAATGATGTAGTAAAATTATATAGCTGGATGTATAGAAATATACAAAAAGCGCGAAATTTTTCGTTCGAGGTAGAAAAATAATATACTCTGTAGGATATGTAAATAGAAAAGTTTTGGTGTTGGGACAACACGCATCGATCTATTTTATTAAATGCGAAATTAAAAAAAGGTATATCCTCCTATATAGATATAATATAATATATAATATAATAGTTGGACAAGGGTTTTCTCACTTTATCTATTTTTTTAAATTATTCAAACAAATAAATCTATTTCAAATTCATATATAAACTATTATCTGATATTTTAGCGATCCAAAACTCACTTTATGTGTTCATTTTAAACAATATTTCTAGTAAATAAATACTTAAACGTTTAATTATGTAAAATGTCCCAATAGTTGGACAAAAAATCGTGCCTGTCTCTAGGGTTGAGCGCTTCGTACAGGAAAAATAATCCATACGATTTTATTGAGAAAAAAATAATTCAAATATTAAAAATAATATGGCGAAAATTGTCCAACTATTGGGACATGTTCAACTATTGGGACGTTTACCTTAGTAAAAAAGGTGAATTTTTGAAATGTTGGATCGTGCGATCGTTGATGCGGAGAAAAATTCGTGCGAGGGGTAATCGCAGCAGGAATAAATACCAATAGTGGTACATATATATGGATAAATAATTTAATAAATGAGAAAATCTCGTAAGATCATATGGGAGATTAGTAAAAAAATGTTTAAGTATATAGCGATATGGCGATAAGAGAGAGCGTTGCGGGGCGACTCTCAAAAGGGTTTCGGAGTGAACGGGCGCGTGCGCTTCAACGTCAGTCGATAGACACGTCCTTGAGCTCATCAGCATATATGTATGTAGCAGACTAAAAACGCGCACATAACCTCAGAACAAATTCATTTATCACCTCCCTTAATTATCGATAAGAGATTTGCCAAAACTTGATTTATTTCAATTTGACAATAACGCGAAAAAAATTTCACGTCAACATGTTGATTCGGTAATAATGAATTTCGAGGAGAACAAGTAAAATACGAATTTATGTGAATAACTCCAACCTGCTCAAGGTTTGTGGACACTTATTTTTATCAATGGATCGCTCGTTATTTATTTTAATTTTCATTATAATAAAAATGGAAATTATTGTTTCAATCGATACGAATGATTTCTTTTGAATAATGAATAAAAATGAATAAAAATATAAACTAAATAATGTTAAGGTTTTTATATGTGTAAAAATCTGGAAATTGAAAAAAGTGATATGCGTAGATGGGCCATGGATCTAGTCGTTCGGCTTCATCTGCGAATATTCTATCAGCGGATGAGGTGACACTGGTGGAAAATCTGTTCAAGTCCATGTCAAGAAGTTCCGGTTCGATAAAACGAGAGGATATTTTCAAGCATTGGTCAAATCATCTGGATGATCCTCTTCTACAATCAGTAGTGAGATTTCTCTGTCACGAACCAGGGAAAAAGGTCTCTGCGATAAATGGTGAGAATTTTGGAAGGCTGTATGTATTTGCTGTGCGAGGCAATCCGCAAGAGAGAGCAAGTCTTGTTTTTAACGGATATTCCGATGAGGAGCAAAAAATAGAAATGCCAACAGAAACTTTTGTTCAATACGTTCAAGCCATGATAAACTCATACTTGAGATTGCAAAAAAACTGTACTAATGCTCACTATGCCAGTTGGAACTCTATAGGCTGCACCGTAAACACCAGAAGAATAGGAATGCGATCCAGGAGTCTCTGCGAGGATTTGATTAAATTAGGGGATAACGTTAACGTTGATCAGGTTGAGAATTGGTTTGCTCAGGCTGCAGCCTTTAAGACAATTCAGTCACACGTATTTCAGTGTCTTTTCCTAATTTCCCAAAAAAAAGGAGACAAGAATACAAGCACCAAGATAAACGACCTACATTTGTTGCCACTGTGCAAGGGACTCGAGAACATTCCTCACTTCCCGAGCATTCTCGGACTGGGAGACGTACTTTTTTTGAATTTGAGCTTGCCTCTTGATTTGCGATACGAGTGGAGATTTCTATTCTCGAGCCAGGTTCACGGGGAATCTTTCTCGACAATGTTGGGCCGTATCTCGATGCAAGGAGCTACGATAATAATCGTTCAGGATACGGACGATCATGTTTTCGGAGCGTTTGCTTCGGACAATTGGTCACTCGGTCCGAATTTCAGAGGAAGTCAAACTTGTTTCTTATTTAAACTGGAACCTCACATTCTGACTTTTTCCACAAGCGGTTACAATAATCACTATCAATATTTAAATCTACACCAGCAAACGATGCCGAATGGTTTATTAATCGGCGGACAATTGAATTATCCCGGCCTCTGGCTCGACTGCGAATACGGGACTGGAAAATCTAGTATTTCCTGCACAACTTTTCAAAATTATGTTCAACTGAGCGGTAAGGAAAATTTTTCTATCAAACACCTTGAAGTATGGGGCGTCGGACCCGTCCCCGAGGTCGACGAAGAGACTCGAGACTCGAAATCCGTTCTCGATCAAGATCAGACTTCAAAAGTCATACTCGAGCTTTCGGGAAGAAAAATGCACAGCGAAGGACTTCGGGAAAAACCGCCGGAATAAAACTTTATCAACTTTTATTCCAACGAAACAACGACTTGGTTATTGGCGAAAGAAGAAAATGAAATAAATATTGGGCATTCATTACAAAGCTATTATTATTATTATTTAAAACCTTAATGTGCCATCGCTCGAATTATCGAGGCATTTTGATGAATGTTGTTGGAAAATGAAGTGGGACAGAGAAAGAGAGAATGAGAATGCGAGAATGCAATTTTCACATCGAAACCGAATTTGAATACGAATTTATAAAAACTCAGTGTTTCTGACAGAGTTCTAATCGCGAAAAAGTTCTCCGTGGACGAGAATTTTCATCTATCGATTTTACATGTTCGGAAACGGCCTGAATTTACAACCGGAAGCTTCGACTATTTCGTTTGATGTAGTGACCGAATACTTGAACCGACCACTCGGCATTAAACCGTTTCTATCTCGGTATCCACTGTCAAATACTTGTATGCTGTTTATTTCTTACATTTTTCAAACTTCAGCAGTGAATTTGAGCTTATGTGATTACTCGAATGAATTAGTATTAAAAAAATAAAATGGATATAAATGAGAAAAATTATGTTCCTGTTTTTCCTCGATTTATCGGAGTGTTGTTAAAAAGAAGAAGAAAAAATAAATTTTCTTCCTTGTTTTCCTATTTAATTGAACAATAATGTGAAGCAGTAGTGAGAACTTGATGGACGAATGGACTCACCCGATGACGTAGATTGTAAGTGAGGACGAGATTGCGGGCAAAGGAGTTGGCGAAGGCCTGATAAAAGTCAAGGACCTCGAGTAGCCTATCACGTTTTATAGTATGTAGATCGCAGTAGGTCAGAGCTCGGACGTTCGCTGCGCTCTGTCCAACCGCCGAATCCTTCCAGAAACTGTCACCAAAAACATCACCCTTCCCGAGTATCGCGACGACTTCGTCGTCCTGGATAACTTCCAGGCTACCAGTCACAATAAAACAGAGCGAGTCTATCGACTCGCCGGTGTGGTACAACAAATCGCCTGGTGCGCTGTGAGACATTGTGAAGTGCATTGCCAGGGCTCGCAAACAGCCGTCCGAAGCCAGTCTGAAATAATTATACGCAGAAATAAGACAGAAAGTACTTCTTGAAAATGCTTTCATTTATAACGGAAAAAAAACTTTTTTTTTCATTATATTTTACTCATCTCTATCCTTCTTCAACAAGCCAACATTTCGATAAGATAATAATCATGTACTATTTTATTGTTTCGAATGAAGAAAATTGCGAAAATACCAATAAATGAGTTTGAGAAATTAAACAAAAAAAAAAAGGTTAACCTGAATGCTGGATGCTCGTTGAAAACTTTACGATTAAGATGGACACATATGTCTGCTTTCATGTCTTTGGGACAATAATTGAGGACCTTGTCGGTATCGAGTCCTTTCGTCATGGCCCAAGTGCTCACCACGTAATCCATAACACGCTCGCTCAGTGCCTTCGGCACCTCGTGCAGTTTCATGAATTCTCTTACATTGTTCAGCATGTCGTGATACTTGGCGGTTGCCGATGTCATCTGCTGGATTATCGTCGTTACGTGACCGAATATCGTTGCGTACAGCAAAGCTTTTGAAACCCCCCCCAAAAACAGATGATTTTTTTTTATAATGTTCAACTTTTCTTTTTTTTTGTTCATAAACACAGTTTCCGAGCACTTGAAAAAAAAAGCTTTTAAAGTAGTTCGGCTGTTTGAACAAGTACGGTGAATATTCACCAATTTTTGCGGTTAATGATAGTTCAAAGTCCCCGGATTATAATAAGCACATTTTCGGGGCCGGGCTAAATTTTGAATTATTTCATTCAAAAATTTTGATTTTAACACAGTACCTTATGGAAGAACTCACAATAATGTCATACAGAAAAATGATCGCAGATTCTATTTATTTCAAGAAAACATTACCTTACCGTGCTTTTAAAAAAGAAAACATTAAAAAACTTTTGTTTTTGACGTTTCGAAAGCGAATGGCAGACATTGTACCGTAAGTAACAGCTGATACAATTTTTGAAGCATTTTAGTATATTCACGTGATAAAAATATATTTAATTCAAGTTTTTATTAATTTTATTAATAATTTAGACTTAAATTTAATCAATATAAATTAATTATCAACTTGAGTACTCATATGACAGCCGAACTACCTTAAAATTATATATAATTGTACGCGCGTAACTCTGTATCGCGCACAGTGCATGGATTAATGTTCATTAATTATTTTCCTTAGACTCTTGAATGCGAGGCAAAAATAGTAAAATTAGAGTAGGTATGAGGACAGGTAAAGAAAGAGCCTCCCCCTCACCAGCGATAATCATCATGCAAATGGTGAAAATTTTCTCGTTGTCAGTCTCAGCAGCGACATTTCCAAACCCGACGGAAGTCATGCAGGTCATGGTGAAGTACAGAGCGGTGACGTACATCGTTCTCCTAGATGGGCCAGCAATGAGCTCGGGGACTGTACTCGCATTTGTCCAGAGATAACTGTACGGAGATTGTGTGACATTCGCCAGTTTCCACAGCCACGAATATTGTACCCCACTGTCAGCATCCGATCTTCCTATCGAGTACCTTGAACCCCGTTTACGAGAACAGTTTGCATGAACAAAGGAGAGCTTCTTGTTATTGCCCGAAATAATAGAAATTGTGTCAGTGATGTATGTTAGAGGCAGATGCAGAGAGAGAAAGAGATAGAAGCTTCGATTGATTTTTCTTTCAAGCACATGAAAAAACCTCATGCCATGAATTTTTATCATTTTTTTTTTATCATTGCGTTTACTTTTATTTATCTTGTATTCTCTAGAATTTGGCTAAATAAGGCATGTGTTGTGCTCTAAATGTCGAAGCAAACCGCTCTATCGAACTTTGTCTCCAAAAGTTCTCTAAGGTTTTCACGTTAAGAGATGGACAAATGATTTATCGAAACGATTCCATTATTGTGAATATGAAAAAAAATTTGTCCATCTCCAATTACAGTATAGGAATCTAAAAAATAAAAAATGAAATGATACAAGTAAATAAGGAGATAAATGAAAATGTAATCGTACTCTATGCCTTGTTAATGTTCATCGTGTTTGTCCAATAGCAATTGATTTCCCTTGTCTCATGAATAATTAAGCCTCATCTTCAAGGAACGAAAGCAAAGAATAACAGAGAGGTATATATGTATCTACGTGACGCCCGTGCAGCTTCGAAAGCCATTCAGATAAATCTTACGATCGAGGGCCGGAGGGGATGAAAAAAACATAAAGGCAGAGAATAAAAGATAAGATCGAAGTAGAGAGAGAGAGAGAGAGGTGGGGGTAATGGGCTGAATAACAACAATAAAAGAAAATAATAACAATAACAAGGAATATATAAATAATAATGATGGGGATATACTACAGGGATGAACAATAATATATGTGTAGTAGTATATACGATAAAAGGAGAGGAAATAGAGAGAGAGAGAGAGAGAGTGGCACGGGGTTACCTTAGAGAACGTGTTCGTAGGGTGAAATCACCTTAATGTGACGTACCAGATACAGGCCAGCCAGTGCGCGACCAGCATGTAGAAGCACAAGAGCAGGATGAGCATCGCGGCACCGTATTCGAGATAACGATCGAGCTTACGAACGACTCTTCCCAATCGTAAAAGCCGGACGACCTTGAGGGCCGAGAAGAGACTACCGATACCGTCCTCGTCGTGATCGAATGCGTTGAACACGTCGTAAGGCAGACAACTCAGTAGATCTATTATGAACCACGATTTTAAATAATTCATTCGAATCACCTGAAATCAGATCACAACGTCGAAATAAATATCGAATTCTATAAAAAAAAAACACCTTGAATTATATAATGAAAATATATACGATATTATTATTAAAGGTTGTTGTTGTTGTTGTTGTAATTGGAATTAACCTTTGGATCGGATACGACTTCTCCACCGGCTCCAACGAAAGTCGTGTGAAAATTGAGAACGATATCGATGAAAAAAATAACATCGACGATGCTGTCGACAACGAGGAGGGACACGTCCTCGCTCGTTTTGTTCTTGAAGGCCACGTTGTACGGTACCATTATCGCTGTGTAAAATGTCAAACAGAGTATAATCCAATCCCAGATCGCCTTGAATGCGCAATAATGCAGGAGTATGTGTGGCGGCGTTTTCGGAGCTTCCTGACGATACTGGGGCATTACGTCTCCACTCAGGGACATCATCTGCGACAATTGATACTGTATATCAATTGAAAGATCAATTCATTATCCTCGGAACCGATTCGTCAGCTATATATGATACTATACATCTATATTATCTATATTATCGTATCTATCGTGAAAAAAGAAAAAAAAACTTTTTTTTTAATCACCCTAATGTATATATTACAGTTAAACTTTATTATATATATGATTTTGCTCTTTTTCCCTATATACTTTCCTCATAAATGGGGAGCTTATTTATTTTTCATTTGAAAATGTGTATTTTGATGAGGGAACTTGAGCGAGGATAATTGAGCACGTACATGAGCCAAATGCGATTGTTTCGCAGTGGTAGGCAACGCGGTGTCCTTCAGCGCCGGAAGATGGGAGCTGAATTGGGAGACGAGGACCGATCTTGATCTGGTAACCGATCTTGCAAGCTTCGCGAACTTGGACAGTCCACCTTTGCTGTCGTCGGTCTCGATCGGTTGCTTCAGGGCCGTTATGTCCCTGAACGTTAGCAGGAAAAGTACGACAAGATCCCGCTCGTTCTTTATCGGGGCTATTTGTAACAGGAGCCATAGCGGTGTCTCTGCGGCATTTGTTCAATTTTATCCAATTAATTTGCTTGCTCTTCAATCTATTTTCCAAGAAAGCTTTGCTACTTGGCCAAGTGCTATATTAAAGGGGTCACAAAACAGATTATTATAATATGAGACAGACAGAGAAAAAAGAGAGAGCGAGAGAGATAGATAAATTTATGAAAATATACATAAACATTTATCGTAATAAAGAAAAAAAAGTATCGACTTAATTTTTCGTTCTTCTTGCCTATAACAAAGTCTACCAGTTAAATTATGTAACAAATTTCTCCCTTATTGTATGTCAATTCTTTATTTTCTTTGTGTTGTCCAAACTGCTTATAAATTATTTACAAGTTGTAATAATAGTGAAGCTTTATCAATAAGTTTCTCACGATATTTTTTAAGCACTTTGGGTTGGATTAAATTTTTTTTTTTTTTAAATCCAACGTCGATCCTTCGGAGCATTTTTTATAGGTTCTTAAAGAGTTATTTTCATCCTGGAAATTTAAAGCGATATGTAGCTTCAGAACTAAGATATGATTTTTAAAAATGGTCGTGTTTGGTGAGACATGCGTGCCGAATAAAAATAAAATGTGAAAAAAAGTAGTAGATAGAGGCAACAAGCACGAATTTTCAATGAAACAGACGAATCATTTTCTTGCGCACGCAAAGAAGTTTAAACGAACAAAGAACATTATTTTGCGTGCCTCCATTACAAGTCATCTAATAAATATGCATTTTATTTGAAATCCTTCTGAATATAATCGTTCTTTTTTCTATCAATTTTTTTAATCTCTAGAGATTCACGATAAATGCTGGGTATGCATACAATCATTCTATCAAGTATCTTTATTGTTAAGTGTAATGAGAATAATCACATGGAATTTATTTCATGACAACGTGAACGATATAATTCAATAAATTCATGAATATGTATTTGTATTTATCGTATACATATATATATACGGAAAGTATAAGATAAAGTGACAAATAGATATTTCAAAAATGTGAATATAACGAGTAATCAGATAAATAATTTCGATACTGTTACAATTCAAGAAAATGACGATAATAAAATAGTAAAAATATCATTTTCCAATGTTTTTATAAATTGATTTAGCGCACAAAAAAAGAAGTGGATCAATTCTACTGGAATCATTAAAAACTACGATTAAATGAATTATTTTTTACACAATGGCCAGTCTAGCGACATTAATAAATAGAACAATGAATAAATAAATAAAATTATATATGTTGTGTATGCGTTGTGTGTATCAATTGTAAATATACGAATTCTATAAAAGGAGCGAAAAGAGATCGAAGGAAATAAGGACTAGAGAGAGAGAGAAAGAGGGAGAAAATGTGTTTGCTAAATTGTATTGTATATACATGTATTAATCTCTACGAGTTTGTCGAGAGGTGGTTGAAATGCAACGCGTTTGTGAGGTAGGAAGGTCGTGTTGAAAGCCCTTCGCAAAAGTGAGTTTGTGTGAAAGAATGAGAAAAGAGAATAAGACGGGCGGAGAGAGGAGCCAGCAAACTTCCTGACGTGAATTTTCTCGATCAATTATCAAGTTCTCGGCCTCTGTTATTCCACCATATACACACGTATATACAGAGAGAGAGAGAGAGAGAGAGACAAGTATGCAGTATATACGAAAGTTGGAGGTCTCGCGCTCAATTACCGCGGAGGAGAAAGACGCGCCTGCCCCCGGCGGCGTGCTCAGTTTTCCGCGCCTGCTTTCGCTCTCTCCGCATCACCGTGGCCGATTCGCTCGTTCCACCGGTCCGAAACTCACAGCGTCCTAACTGTTTGTATATTTTCGTGTGCACACTGATACGTCCTGGGGCAATCTAGCACGTTTTTATGTTTAATAAGCCTTAATTAAACGACTCCGCGCTCAAGTTTGGTGAGAAAAGTCCCGCGAGAGCTCCTACACGACGATATTCAACGGAATAAACTACGAGAACTCGATAAATGTATTACTCCTTCTCCAAATATGCATATTATGAAATAGCGCTGAAAGATTTTTTTCTTTAATTTTTTCCTCATAGTATATATTTATAGTTGCCTTGGAAATTCAATGTCTGCGTATATATATGTAGTACGTACATATATAATACTGAAAGTACTCGCGCTCTATATCTGTCTTGCAATGATGACGCATTAGATTCTCCAAAATTCGTACAAAAGAAAAGACTCTATGCTACAAAGGTAATATGTATTGCAGCAGCAGCAGTAGCAGCAGTATACAGTGAGAAAATAGGCGAGAAGAGAGAGAGAGAGAGAGTGCCCGACGGAGACGATGATGAGATATCGAGGTCACACCCCGCGCGCGGTAAGGGATATTTTTATATTCTGCCGGCGCGCGGTAACCCTGCTCTCACGCCTCTCCCTATATACTCCCCTTAGCCACCCTCCCACCCATTCCTTCATTCGCGAACAAGACGCCCCGAGAATAACCCCCCGCGAGAACGTTTTTTCAAAATCGAGGTCAATCCGCGAAGGAGCCTTTTGGATTATTCGCAACTTAACTTCTTCTTCTTCTTCTTCTTCATGCGCTTCGCTTCTTTCCATCTCTCAATGAAGAAAAAAATACAATAGCGGTACACCTTATTTTATAGCAATAGCGTGGTATAGTATTATTGATATGAAAGATCGATAGCTTGGAAAATTTCATCCCGATGCAATTGCTTATTTTTATCCTTTCAATTGGCGACTTATTTTTGTGTTTGTGTCCGGGATTAAGATCCGTTTTTCTTTGTATCGTTGAGTTGTTTTCTTTGTCTATTTTGGTTCAAATTTGTTTACCAGGGTCACTTACAGTGCGTCACGAGCGTATTTATTTGCCTGACTTTCGTGTTTTCTTTTCATTGAGTACTCGTGATAGGACATACCTCGTGGGGTACCTTTAAACAGAATTATTTCCTCCGTTAATTTTCTATTTTTCATACAAACTAAAATCTTAACTTCTTTTTTTAGTAGTGATAATAATAATAATAATAGTAATAAACAAAAATTCATAAAAACTAAAGTTAACGGATCATATAATATTTATATAGTAAAATTGAATGAAATTTAATTAACTCGGAAATGAGATGAGAAAAGGGAAAAATGCATCGATGTAGACGCGATGAATCATTGATGCACGCGTTCGTTGGCTAATTACGATGCTTATCGGCATAAGCATCGCTTCTCTTTTTGCCAGGTTTTTCGCTATTGCGTTACTTATTGCTAATGAAATCATCTTTTAATAGATATAAAAGCGAAAATTGAACGAAAATACACGGAAAGCGACAGAAATAATGATACCACAATTGTCTTTCCTTTGTCTCCTTAAAAATCAATTGGAGGTTTATTATTTTCTACTCATCCGCTTGATTTTTGAGTCAACTTTTGTCATGCAAAAAATACATCGACAAACAACTTTCAACTACTTTTTCAACAAAAAATACGATTAACGAATTTTTACTTCTTTTTTAATGTTTTATTTTTTTAATTTTTTTATTAACTTATATTTTTCTTCATAGTAGGTAAAATTGGGAAAAAATATTGAATCTATTTCTTTTTTTTTATTACAAAAGTCCGACATTTACTCTGCTGCGGTAAATATTTGTAACTATCGCGACAAAAATTTGTCATTGTCGTTGCGCGTGTGTCAATTGCGATAGACAAAAAATCAAGATGACTTGAAGAATGAGAAAAGAAAAAGTCATCTTTTCGTGAAAGTAGTTACTTTTAGTTGGGAGAACACGCAAAAATAACATATGTTTTTATTTCTTTTCGCATTGTAATACTTTCGAGTCCGAATCGAAATGAGCTGACTTCAATCAACCTTATAAACGAGCTGACGAATAGCCCCTTTGGCACGTCCGATTAGAAAATATTCTAACCGATAGTCAAACAAATCTCGAGAAGAGTATTAACGAAATTTATTGACATTTTTATTAAATCCATGAATTTTATTATTACTTTTGACTTTAATTCGTAAATTAATTAAATAAAAGACGAATGAAATAATGGCAATAAAAAAAATTATAGAAGTCTACACGGGAAATAACTTTAAAATGTATTTTTTTTACTACTCCCGACGCGATCTCAAATTCAATTATTTCATGATTTTTGACACGTGTACAAACACACAAACGTTCCACCTAGTGCGCGAGCTTGTAACATCGAAAGCGCGTTTAGAGTTCTCCGAAGAAAGAAAGAATGAGAGAAAGAGAGATAGACGAGGAGAAAGAATATTGAGAATCAAACTCACTGTTCTTCTTGTAGAGGAGAATCTCGAATTGATCGTGTATCTGTCCCTCGAGGCATTCCTCGATTCTCGCGATCGTTTCTTTGTCCGTTAGCTCGCCGTACATGAATCCACATCGACATGACTTTTGCATCACCTAAACATTTTTTATTTAAACTTTTTTCAATTATTTAAAGATATCCAGACCAATATATATATACTAGCAGGCTTCGCGCCCTCGCAGTAATAGAAAAACTAATCCAAAATCCTGTTTTTTGGTTCATTCAATATAAATTCTTCAATTTTACCCGAAATAATTAACATTTTCGTTATCTACGGGAAATTTCCGATCGAATAGGCTCTTAAAATCGAAAAAAAAATTTCAAAAAATTTGGTTAGTCACACTGGGTCTAATGGACCCATGAAAATTTCAATTAGCAATATCTTTCCTTTTTCTTGACGAAATGAACTTTATAAAGTGTGATTTTTAAAGATTTTTGCAAAACTAAGCG
>JAPYYW010000398.1:0-56768 GCA_030522545.1 Cremastinae sp. A BG-2022a | reverse complement strand
CGTCTCTCGGTTGCATAACTTCCGGTGTTGATTCTCTCTTCGGGTATTACATTTTTCAAATGCGCGCTCTTTTGCGCCTCATGTGCCATCGCATTAAAAGTCTCAGTGATTCAGATGAGTGTATTGATGATGTCGTGCGCGACTGCGCTACCAAATATCAAGTTATTCTCAAGTGTCGTAATCAGCTGCAGATTATTTATGGGCCCATCGTTCTCTGGACCTTCCTCACAAGTGCTGTCATATCCTGCTCTCTCATCTTTCAAGCCTATCACGTGAGCATCTTTACGATTATTTTTCAATATTTTCGTGATTGTATAAAATTATAGTTTTTAGATTTATTGTTACCTGCTTTTAACTCTTTTATTAACAAATAAACTAAGTTTTCTTCTAATTAGAAAGGAAATAATTTTTATTATCATATTGTGTTAGCTGGCAAGTCTTTGCACGAATGAAACTATTTTTTTTAATTAAAATATTTATTGACACATTACAGATTAATCTATAATATATTCTCTAATTAATCTAATCTATTCTCTAATCAATATGTAATATATTCTTTCATGAGAGTATTTAAGGACAATCGAGCTATTTATCTGCGTACTGCATACCTGAAAGTTTTGACAGCTCTTTTTTAAGTTACATAATTAAAACATTTTAGGTCCGTCGATGGACCGCTTGGAATGCAATTTTTTTTCTTGCTTACATCACATTGAAGTTGCTACAAGCTTTAATTTATGCTTGGTACGGTAGTGTTATTACGACTGAGGTACGTAAATTCTGAAATTTGGAGAACACTTTGTAGAACAAACAACCAGAATTGTTTTTAACATCGGAACACGTGTGTGTATAGAGCGAGCAATTTCGAGAGGCTGTTTATAGCAGTTGCTGGCCTGGCTCGGGAAACATACCGTTCATGAATAATATTCTAATTATGATGAATCATAGGCCAATATGCATTTCAGCATGCAAATTTTTCGTAATATCCACCGACATGTTCTCAACGGTAAAAATTTCGTTTTTTAACAATCGGTTCGAATTTCATATCGTAAAAATGATGATTTATTTAATCATGATTTTGGCAGATCCTGAACACAACGATATCTTATTTCTTCTTGATGCAAACTCTGGACGAAAAGTGACCTTATTTCAATGTATATACTCAATTTCGTACATCGAATATTTTATATATTCTTTTCAATAGAAAGTGTGCAATTATTAAAAGAAGAATCGAATAATCGATCGAAGCAATCATAAAGATTTGGTGAAAAATACTCGCAAGGTTCTTAAATATTTTTTCTTCTCGTGACCAAGGACGAAATCTCCTTGAACTGGATTCGCCCGCGACAGAATCCTTTTTCGGAGATACTCGTAAAAAAAACGGAAGGAAGGAGAGAATCGTGCTCTTTGGCTGGCGAATAAATTTTATCGACGTTCAATCGATTGCTTTTTTTTTACTTACAAATGGAAATGTAAAAATAGTCAGCGGTTGTAAAAAAAGGGAGATAGCGTAGGAAACACGATGCGATATTTATGATAAAAATTGCAAGACCAGCGATTGATGCGATACGTATACATACTCCTTTCATATACAACACTTACACATGTGCACGAAAAAGAAAGCGAAGCCGGAGATGATATTTCCGAGGCACGCGACGACCTCGATGCTGCCTCGAACGACGCCTTTGAACCCCCAGATTTTATTCCGCAGGGGTAGTATTCACTCGGAGCTCGACAAGACCAACACGCCAGAGTTGAAATATCGTTGCTCTCGCACATAAACTCGTGACAATCGTCGCGGCGAAGAAAGCAAAAATTAAAAAGCGTGCAATTATCATTTTCTTGAAATTCTCTTAATTAATTTCGAATAGAATCTTCAAATTATATTTTCAGATTGTATTGTTTAATCCATTTTTATCAAATACTTGCGATGATTCTCGTCGCGCCTTTCAACAATCTCGAGACTCAGATTGACAATAATGGACCACGCCAGGAAGACTTTGAAGTCCCGGAGGAAGAGGGTGTTTGCTCCGATCTGGAGAAAAAGGAAGAAACAATGTCCGTCGAGACGGATGACGAGGACACGCCGCAATGGAGAACTAATCTGTTCGCTCTTTATGCCAGAGTTTTTCGCGTAATGCTTGCCAAGTGGCGAGAAAGGATGGAACGTGCCAACGAGGAGGAGAAATTGCGCGAACTCGATGAACTCATATTGCCGAGCAACGAGGAATGGCGATATCAAGTTTATTACCGTCTCGTTGATCTCCAACGTGAAATCGATCTTGAAATTGCCGAGAATGCGTTGAGGTAAGATATACGCTTTATATTTTATCTTAATGTCACGCGAAACAGATATATTTTCGAAGAAATCTTTCGAATGACAGCTCTCCATGCAAAATTTTCATTTGTTTATCATTTATACGAATCTCTGAACGGTAAACGATAAATGGCGATAAAATGACATTCGTAAGAGCGAAATATTTCGCGCGAAGAAATAAAAAGCGATGGCTTATTATTTCTCGATCGTCGAAATAACGAATGTCATAAATTTCCTAATTGTGTCTGCGCCGGAGCAATTGAAAAAATCGTCCGTGCATGAAGGATGTCGGAGCAACCGGAAGTCGAGACGAAGCGCAGGAAGTCTTGGGATTGGGAACCGGAAAAGCGGGAATATCCTTTGACACCGAAGAGCGGAAGCGTTGATTCGTCGATGCTGACGCTGGCTTCTGCGATAAACGACACTAATGGCTCGATGACGGAGGCTTGCGTCGAGCCAGGATGGAGGGTCAGTGACATAATTCTCGCTGCACAAGTTCTGCAAGGAGATTCGCCGCGTTACCGAGACGAGGCGGAGATGAGAAGAGTTTTTGGACTCGTCTACGACGTGTTGCGATGTAAGCTCAATTCTTCCTTGAGATATTATATAATTTTTTTTGTATTAAAATAAAAAGTATGAAATAAAGTTATCGACCAGCCATTATCTATCACTATATTGAAATTAAAAAAAAAAAACTATTAAAATTCCGAAATTCATTCTTCAATGAATTAATCTGTGATCGCAGACAAACAAATATTGAATCAAGCTCTTCAAGACGTTGGATTCTGGTATCGATACGGTGAGCACGAGAAACGCAAGAAAATAGTCTGGCTGCTGCTGTACGACATGCAAGGAAGAAAATTTTCTCGTCGTCGGGACGTTGGCCATTTTGAAGAGAGAGAACGAGCCTTTCAGCAGGCAGGAATCATTGATATAGAGGATGCTCTCGTTGAGACGAGAACGAGTCTGGCAGCGAGTGTTTCTCGCCTGAGAATCGGTGGCTCGGCTCTCGCCCTTGGTAAGAACGAGAGTTGACAAATTCTTTTTCCTCGTCCCTAGAATGGATAACTTGAATTCGCGTGTAAATGAAAATTAGACGAACTGCTGCCAGCGCATCTTCGCATCGCGGAAGGCGTGAATTGGGGCGAGGAAGGAGCCTCGCTGGCTTCCGGTTGGGTAAACACGATAAAGATCCCGAGCAAGGCGGAATTTATCGGAGAGATGGCCAAGCTGAAGCTCCGACTATGCGCCAATTGCAGTGAGACCGAGCTCGACGAGGATCACTACGTTTTCGATCCTATCTGTCCAAAAGTCGTAAATCTTCACGACAAGGCCAGAGAGAAGTTGGCCATGTCGGATCTCGTTACCAGTCATAGATTTATTTTTCTGGTAATTCCTTTTTTTATCGGATTAATATTCATTGATGCGCTTGATTTTAATTTAATTTGCTCAAAAGGAAAGATCACTGTGCCTCGGAGCGGCGGCTCTCGCTCAAACGATCCGCTGTGGTCGTCTCTGCGGTCCGATCGTGTTGACTCATTCAATCGCTCCGAGACACACGGCTTATTTGGCAGGACTTATAGCAGACATCGAGGATGCTGGAAGACTTTTGGCATTTGGAGCTGGCGAGCAACGTCATCACTACGAGGAGTATCTTGGAAAGCTTGGCCTCACGACCTTACAGTGTCGCGTATTTTCTGAAAGGTTTCGACCAAAAAGAAAAAAAAGTCTATCATCAATTAATTTTTTTTTACTTTCATTGTGTCTGTTAAAAAAGTAGGGTAAACGTACCATATCTAGGCCACATTTTTTGGTCTCCTAGAGGTTGTATTTTTATGAAATTTAATCTACAAACCATTATAGTCCAACCAAAATTTTCTTTAATGTTCGTCTATGTTTTTCCTGCACGTTACATTCTACACACATTTTAGGACATAAAAAAATATCTGTTTTTTTGTTAACTATTAAAATAATAGTCGAGTGGCCGAGATTTGGTGCAGTCTGAGATTAGGTGCACCCACCATACCTTTCAAAAATTAAATTTAATGATTTTACCTTTAGTCTGTATATAAAAAACAATTGAAAGTGATGATCGTGTTAGATACGTTTCTCCTCCACCTCTCGCGGAATTGGAAAGAGCCACAGTCGTGCTTTCGCCTCCCCCGTGCAGTTACACGGGTGTAAAAGACGTCGTCGACCTGGCGGTCGCCCGAGGCGGCGACACCGCGCTTTTGGAAACGATCACGAACATCGACATCGAAATCGAACAACCAAAATCCTTGTTGAGCGAACAATTGATGACCCTGAAACACGCCCTGACCAGGCCAAACGTCCAGTTACTCATCTACGAGGCTCACAGCATTCTTCCCTCGGAAACTTTCGAGATGGTGAATCAGGTCGTCCAGTACGCGAACCAAATGGCATCCGACAAGTACTCTCGTGAGCATCCGGTGAATAGAAAAAAAATTGATGAAACGGGGTTTAAGAGATTTAAGAATACACGAGCAATATATTTTCAAAAATGAGAATTGGATAAATTGATTTTTATGGAAATTTCGTACATATTTGTCTTGAATGTGAATTAAAAAATATATAATTATGTACATCCTTAACTTCACTACGTATTGTAGTATATTTTCATCTGTTTTCTTATATTCAGCCAAAGAGGATAAAATCACCTTTAAAAGAGGCACCGGTTAAAAGCGCGAAGTCCTCGAAATCGGGAAAACGCGGACAATCTCAAGAGCAGAAGGCGGATTCGCAGGAAGAACGCCGAGGGGAGGACGACGAGGAGATGTCGACTGTCGAAGTGGAGGTACATTTTTATCGTGGAAAAAAATAAACGGAACGATACTCGCAATCTTTGAAACGGGATTGTCAACGTGACAGGTTCCCGAAAGCGATATCTTCGAGATCGGTTCCCCGAGCGATCTTTACGACGCCGAGGCCACGAAGTGGCTGAACGAGGGCTGCTATCTCGCAGTAATAAAGAGAAAAGAGATGATGCAGTTCAATTCACTTTTTATGATCAAAGTTGCGGAATCGAAAGGACTTTTCGGCGACTTGTCGAAGCAGCAGGAATTGCCGAAGGAGGAAAAAATAGTCCAGCCGGTGAGACAGGGATCGTTGAGTTCGAGCCGGAAAGGATTCAAGCGGCCGAAGGTATTCTTCGTGAAAAATACATTAAATTTTTGACAAACGTCACGCATCGGAGAATTAATTTTCTTCTCTTCAGATCGAAGTCGAGAGAATCGCGGCCGCGACGCATTCGTCGACTCTGCGATCGTTTCGTGCTCGGAAGAAGGAAAAGGATAAGGCTGCCTGTCCCCGACACGCGCACCGTGTCACGCAAGACGAATTGATCTCGAGGTCTCAGGTACGTGAAGCGAAGCGTCGCGACGCTCGCCGTTGGTGGGAAGAATCCGCGCAATTTTTGTTGCACGCGGCCACGTGCGGCTCCTGCAAATTCCGTTTGTTCCACACGGATCCGCGAACGAGAAAAATTATTTATCCTTCTTACACTCACGACATTGTGTTCGAAAATATTGAGGAGAAAATCGAGACGGCTCCTCTCGCGAACGAAAGCTCTCGCTCGAAAACGAAAACTCCATCCCCCGAACCGTATCTCTCTCACAAAATCGTCCTGTCCAATATGTTTCACGATAACCTCCGGGCTCTTACGAGAAGACACTTCAAGGAAGCTTCGGCCCTCATTCGAAAACTCTAGATCGCGAAATCGGAGATTCAAAAGTTCTTTTTATTGCCCAAAGTTGAATACCCTTCGATATAAAAATAATTATTTTTTTACGATTCCTGTACAATTCACATTTTTTTTTCAAGATAGAAGAATTCGATGTCAAAGCCAGAATGATGAAAAAAAACGAGGATATCAGAGTTCATAAAATATTATACGATTTTTTTTATGTCGCGTGATACGCTTTTTGGAATGCGAAGAAAGTCTTCTTGCTCGCGTTATTCATCCGTTTCATGCACGTTACAACGGGGTAGGAATTTATATCGCGTGATCCTATGGTGATTTGAAAAGGAAACTGTTGTGACTCTCGATAGCAACCTCTTTTTTTTGGCACTCGCGTAACACACTCTTTCCTCAAAGAAAGTTCTTTTCTCATTCCGTCAAAAAATATTTCATCGTCGCACTTCGTTAGAATAAATTCTTCACGTATAGTACAAAAATTCGAGAGAACGTTGAGGATTATTTGGGATACGAAAAATATATATGCTCGATGGAACTCATTCTCCAACACTTTGTAACACTCGCGTGCCCGGTAACAGTCGCGGAAATGATAATAATCGGGCCAATTCATTCGGGGCGACTTCCGCAGAGAATGCAAATTGTCCGTCCGCCTACCCGGAGTGCAAGTTTACATAGCATGATATTCTGTACTCATTTTTCTCTCTGTCCTTTAACTGATAGCAATCTCTCCGGGATCGCAATCAGCAGGCAATTGATATATAAAAAAAGTAAAATTAACAAATATTCATACGATCTATACAGAACAATATACGTGATATTATATATTTTACGGAATTCGATGGACAATGAAAGAATAAAATTTTAAAGGTATGTTTCTTCTATATCAATCTCAAGATCCTTCTTTTCCATTTTCTGTAGAATCCAGATCCTCAGGATATTCCCAGAACATTTCCCCATGTTTCCCAAAACTTGTCCCAGTTAGAAAATGAAATAAATTCGAGCGGTAAAACAATTCGGTCAGTATTTCGGGAAAAGTCTTCAGCGAAGGTGAGTAAAAGTCCATCGTTTGCTAATTTTTTTAATGAAGATTAAATATCAATTAAAAAATGTCGTATTCAGGATTCTAATGTCCTTTTCTTGAGGGACGAAGAGTCGACTCTTCAGCAATCCCTTCCTATGGAAAGAACACCCAATTTGACAAGTGGAAAAACTTTAAATGTCGAAAACACAAAATCCAGCACGTTCAGTTTTGGTTACGGAGCTTTGGCGCTTGCAAACGCCGCTCAAAAAATCCCTCTGATCAAAAATTACTCCGAAGAGACCAATTTCGAACGTGACAAAGAAAATTCGTGGAAAATTGCGCAAGAAGAGTGGCCAGGAACACTCGAGATAAAGAAATCTCGTCTGTATCATCCCGGAGGTTCTTTGCATTTCAGTCGGCAGGAAATTACAAAAAATAATTCACAAAAAAATTAATATTTCATCGCTAATAAATCGATTGCAGTTTTTTAAAAGATATTTTTATCACAGGTTTATTTACTGTTTTTTGTTTCGATGTAATTTTTTTAGAATTGCAGGTAATTATTTGTGACAACTTTCCAAGACAATGGCCAATTGTCAACCACGTTTGATATTTTTCCTACGAAGAAACCGAGTGCGAGCCACGAGAGATAAGAGAATAGATAAAAATGATATTTCGTACGAAAAACTCGTTGAAAGTTTCGCTTCGTCGCTTTTATAAATTTAGTAAATGCTGAAGAAACGCGGGAATCTTTTCGCAAGCAGATGTACAATATTTTAGCCAGAGACCAGACGCTCTTCGCGAAAGAAATCGAGCCGAGGACAGCTCCGACAAAAGTTAAGTGGCTCGAAACGAAATTGGCATATCTCCCATAATTTTCGGACCCACGAATACATTCCCGGACTAATAACTTTGTGAATTCAGTGGAAACGAGGCTGATGCTATCAAAAATACGAAATATTCGAATCAAGCATGCGTTGACACAGTGAGAGAATGAAACGAGCGTTAAAAAACGAGAGGCACGAGAACAAATAATGACAAAAAGAACAATCAGGCCTATAAAAAGATCGCTCTTGAGACTTTTCTTTCTCTTCGTCGTCGTTATCCCCGTGTCTTCTTCGCGCAATTTTTTATCCAGGATTTCTAAGAATCTGAAGATCTCTTTGCGGTCAAAACTGTTCATCTGCTTTTTGGATTCGATTTTGACACGATTTTCCATAAAAATATTGTTTGAAATATCGCTTGCTTTTGACTTGCTTACTAACGCTTCAGAAAGAGTTTCAATCATTTTGTCCTGCTTCTTAACCGGCAATAAGCTTTCCATTGAACGACTTTCTTCTCTGCTCATTTCTTCTCTCCTGTTCAACAAAGTGGAGGAAGAAATATCCGTGGAGTTATCAACGTCCGTATTATTCCCTCCACCCCTGCACCGTTCTTCCAAATTACCTGCAATTTTAAAACGAAAAAAAAAAGGAAAAAAAAAGTTATAATCGTGATTTACTTCAGCACTCGTTCCTCTGATATATTGAACGATATTTAAAAAGTTTAATTTTCCTTCCTTACTGCCACGCTCACAATTGCACATCGTCAAATATTGCTCAATCGAATCCTCGAAATTATTGCAAATGCAGAAATACTCGGAATCTTGACTGAATCTTCGTGTTTGAGTATTTTCAAAATTATTGCGAGTTAAATACGTTGACAATGGCAAGATCGATTCGCAGTCGTTACATTTTTCACAGAAACATTTATAAGATATACGACTCTCGCAGCAAACGCAGCAGGAACACTCGGAAGTGTCAAACTCGTCGACGGAAGAAATAGTCGAGAGTTGAGCAACATCTTCTTTGTTACTTTTCAAATTTTTCGCATCACCCTCGTAGCCTTTGCAAATCGTACAACAGCCGCTCTGAGTACAAGAAAACTTGATCTTTTTTCACGAGAATCGTACACGAGAGCTCGAAATTGTAATTTCATTATTTCGTACCTTGTCTGCGTGCAGAAGGTTATATTCTACGTCGGAAGAAATGTACTCATCATCGTCCTCGCTCTGGTGATGACACTCGAGCTCTTCTGACAGGGCAAGAGTCTTGCTCGTTATGTCTTCGCGATTCTTTTGCAAATCTTTGAGATTTAAGCAGAGCTGACGACTGTAAGCTTCGAGCTTTGAAATTTTGAGCTTTAAATCGGTCTTGCTCGACGTTCCTAAAACGTTGTACAGCTGTGGCAGTTCGTCATTTCTCTTCGCATCGTCAGAATCACCTGGATCTGATTTTACGCTCGTTTCGTCGATCACATTTTTGTTCCTCTCGCACGCCATAAAATCACATTGATCTCCGATACATCAACAATTTATCCATTTCATTATATACTTTGTTTAATGGATTAAACTAATCCATATTACAGTGTAAAACGATTTTTATGTCAAAAAATGCAGCTGTCGAAAGATTTTCGCCAATAATTTCAACAGCTGGCAAATTCGTGAAGTTTCCTCGTCGGGATTCTCGCCACGTTCAGTCGAGTCGAAAGTAAATAATCGAAGAGAGGTTAAGTAGCTTTCCTCTACTGGAAATGACAAGTCTACAGACGAGCACGAGCTGTCAATTCTTTGTTCAGCGAAAAAAACGATTCTGTCGTATGACAGTGAAGAATGGAAATCGTTTTTGCGGTGAGCACTTATTGCAATCTCAAGAGAACGACGAAAAAGAGGAGAGATTGGATGATAAATCGAGAAGGATTTCGTGTCCTGTCGATCCAACTCAGTAAGTTGCTCCGATTTTTTAAACGCAGAGTTTTAACAAATAGTCGACAAGACGTAAATGTAGAGAAGGTTTTTAGTTCTTGTTACGAGTCACGGTTGGTTCAACACTTGAAAGTGTGCAATGCAAAAAAGCTTGCAGAATCTCAACCTTCTTTCATCGTCAAAGGAATTAATCTTGGCAATGTCAATGAGGATCAACCGTTGCACACTCCTCTGCGAGACCTAGACCAATCTGTGATTGATGCAGTCATTAAAAAAGTTGAAGCTGCTCATGGTTAGTATTTTAATTTAAAAAACAAAAGAAATTTTCTATTTTTGTATTAATTAAAATTTTGTTTCAGAAAGATTACCTCCGATCGATGCAGAAGTATTGAATGAGGACTCTCTCAAGGAAGAATTGTCAAACGAGTTATATGGACACGGCTTGAGAAAGCACTTGCTTCAAAATGCATCTCTGTTGGCACACTTGAAAAATTCAGGACTAGACAGAGATAATACGTGCTTCATAGAATTTGGAGCAGGGAAGGGAAAACTGACTTACTGGCTAGCACGATCAATAACCAATGCTGCTGGATCTACAGTATTATTGGTAGATCGATCGAGTCATCGTCACAAAAATGATAATAAATTGAAAAATGAAAAATGTCCTGTAAATGTGTCGAGAATTCGAGCAGACATTGCTGATTTACGACTGAGTGACGTTCCTGAGATTCAACAAGTCGAAAACGTTGTTGGAATCGCGAAACATCTGTGCGGCGTAGCTACAGGTTTAGCGTTTTGTTTGGCTCGTGATTCTGCGTACTTTTTACAATTATTTATCCGAGAATTAATTTTTTGCAGATTTGACAATACGGTGTCTACTTGGACTCGTGCGTGACAATCCAAAGGTCCGTGTCACTGGTTTGATCATTGCTTTTTGTTGCCACCATCGTTGCCAATATTCCGCATACGTTGGTAAAGAATACCTCAAAAGTTGCGGCTTCGACAGAGAAGAATTTTCGATTTTGTGCAGTATCGCAAGCTGGGCCACCTGTGCAACTGGAAAAAATCGAAACGTGAATATCGACGATTGTCTGGAAAAAAAAGAAAAAATCTCCGAGCGGGAATCGATCGGACGAAAAGTAAAAACTTTGTTGAATTGGGGTCGAATCAAATATTTAGAAAATTTTGGATTTAACAGTAAACTCGTTTATTATACTACGTCCGATGTGTCGTTAGAAAATATGGGCATGATTTCAGTTTCTACATAGATTATTATTGAAAATTGTGATTTTTATGAAAATAAAAAACTCGGAAAATATATCCCACGTTGCCGATTATCTTACCAAACGTTGGTAAAACTCTTAGAAAGCTCTCTCTGGTTATGTCAAAAGCTTTACGAACTCTATTATCGACGACTTGAATCATTTTTATACGAGAATTTTTTATGTTCGGACTGCACAATACGTTTTGAGGTTATATTCAAAAGTACACGATAGCAATAATGTTTAAGAAACTTCGTTGACAGGAATGAATGTTGACACGGGCTTAATATAAAATTTAAAAAATCACGTAACTCTAAGCTGGGTCATGAACGAGCCACGCATCGGAAAAAATGAGTGCACAGAAGTTACAGGAACGATTTATAGATAACGAACGTTGATGTAGTAGAAAAAACTCTGAAATAAACACTTTCGTTCCTTTTTTTTAATTGTTATATTGAAACTAATAAATAAATTAAACGTAAATTTATGGCATACGACGAAGAGAAAGCAACATTATCGCGAGCCACGAAAATGTCCCTTAGGGTTCGTTTGGCTCGCTATCGTCCTATCAAATTGTTGAGTGGCATTGCATACAAATGCTGGGTTTTATCTGGTGCTTATGTACTCGTGTGCCTAATACTCTACTGGCTCTATGGTGGATTATTTGCCTTTTTTCTTTTAGCGTTTGCTACTTCAGGTAAATTTTGTAAAATCCTCCCCTGAAATATTTTTGCGATACAGTGACAAAAACTACCCTTGTTGCAGGCCTACTGTATCGTGCTGAAGATTATTTACTCTATCACCCAGAATTACCTGCGCATTCACGGGTATATGTTCCTGCACCTTCAATGTTTTACTTACCGTATCAGAGTGTATATACACATTCCGGGGATGGAACTATGTTGCATATGTTTTTTATATCTCAACAACCTGCGGAGGAGGCCAAGAAGTCACCAACAATGCTGTATCTACATGGCAATGCTGGTAACATGGGACACAGGTTAATCGCGGCATTAAGCTGTCATTTGTCATGAAAAAATCAATATTCTGTGCCAAACGATACCTGCTTGAGTTGATAATTAATGGGCCATCATTTTCAGGCTGCAAAATGTGTCTGAACTGTACAAGAATTTGAAGTGTAATATATTAATGCTGGAGTATCGTGGATACGGGTTGTCTCAAGGTACTCCATCTGAAGAAGGCCTCTGCATGGATGCTCGTGCTGCTTTGGATTATCTCTGCAATAGGAATGACATAAATACAAACGAAATAATCGTTTTTGGAAGGTCCTTGGGTCAGTGTCAGCATTGTTACATTGACTAATTCTCTGAAGGAATATAAAAAATGAACTTGGAAAACTTTTTACAGGTGGAGCTGTAGCAATTGATTTAGCAACGAGAGAAAATAGCAAGGATAAAATTTGGTGCCTCATTTTGGAAAATACTTTCACGAGTATACCAGATATGGCGTCGCTTATCGGATGTAAATTCTTGGAGTATTTACCGCTTATATTTTTCAAAAATAAGGTAATATTTTTTTATCATTTCACGTATCCACTGCAATATTTTTTTCGTATAAATTCAATGATTATGTTATTTTGTACATAGTATATGTCGCTGCTCAAAATCCGATCCATGACCGTGCCGACGCTTTTTCTTTCGGGTTTGGCCGATGCTCTCGTACCGCCATGCATGATGGCCGACCTTTACGATCATTGCAACAGTCCATGGAAACGAATAATTCCCATACCAGGTGGGACACACAATGAGACTTGGAATGAGCGCGGTTATTACCAAAATATCGCCTTCTTCTTGACAGAACTCCGAGAAAATCCACAGCCTCGGACAACATCTAGTCACTGGCGAATTGACGATATATAGAATTAGTTATATTTTTTAAATGCCAGAGAGCTGTCAGTATAATTGCGTCCAAAGTACATAGATACATTTTTTCGATATTTTTTAAATTTCGGATGAAAGTTCCATAATTTGTTTAAACTCTTTCATCCATTCTTACCGTAATGTCTATGGTAATTAATATTCTGCAGTGCTCTTGGTGCTACTGTGATCAACGACATTGTCGTTAACTTCGTATTTAATTACGTATCGATAAGTTTTAAGAAATAATAAATGGGGAGCAATCTTCCACGAGTTTTAATGGATCACTATCGAAGCCGCTGTCATGATTTCAATTTCGTTTCAAATTATCCAAAACTGCCAATTATTGTTTTAACAAATAGTTTTTTAAATATACAAGTTAATAAATTATTAATATATGCAAATATTTTTTCAGGCTCGATATAAATAGAAATCTGACAAATACTTTTTTAATTACCGTACTAGAATCTTCGGTTGGTTCGCCGTTTTCGTATTTCTAACTTACGAGCGATTATAATTCCAACTACTATAAAAATACACAGAGTCGCCATAGCTGCCGCGATAACAACCAACATTCCCCGGCTCGGTTCGAGCATAATTGATCTCTTCTCGTCCGCGCTCGTGGATGCCGCTATGACAGACATTCTCGAAAGTCTTTCAGAATGCTTTTCACAAAAAACTTGCTTTTTCCACTGGTAAAAGTGAACCATTCTGATGCCTGATAATTCCACTGGTGTTGCACATCTGCGGAAGAAATATTTTTATTTGCAATTAAATATTTGTAAGGTAATTTGATGAAACACGTGTTTCTCACCTGAGATTTTCCAGAAGATGAGGATTCACTTTGTAAAAGTAAGGCACAAAATCGTTCAACATCCACTGCAATTGGCAATCACAGTGAAAAGGATTTCCCTGGAGATCGATACCTTTTTCTGTCACATATGCATTATCTGGTTTTATTATTTCCAATGGCATTGTGGTGAAAGCATTTTCACTCAAATCCAACTGCAAATAAATTTTAATTAATTTTAATAATTTTAATTTCATTTTTGGTCTTGAAAAAAAATCAGCGCTGTTCAACTCACTGTATTTATAGAGACGTCATCAAACACTCCTTTCTCGATGTAATTCAATCGTGGGTTATCTGATATGATAAGGTCGATGGGTTGGTCGTTCGTTCCTTTGAGTTTTACGAACGCATCGGACCTGATAGTTTTCAAGTTTAGTACACGACGAATAGATATTTTTCGCAGAGACAATTCTTCCGTAAATTGCAAATTTTCAATAGGATTTCCATCGATTATAAGTATCTCCAGAGATGGTAATTTTGACGATGACAATTCTTTTGGTACAACTTCAAAATTATTCATTGATAAATCCAAGATTTGGAGATGATCGAACAAGATTCGAGAAAACGTTGTCAGTGAATTTTTGCTCATATTTAAATATCGTAATTCCTTGAGCCACGAGGCCGAAGAGTCAATCTCGCTAATTGTATTATTAGCAACATTCAAGTCATGAATTTGAGATAAATTTTGAGGCAAAGAATCAAAATTGTTCCCAGCAATGTTGAGGATTCTCAGGGATTTTGGGAAATAATCCCCGGATACAATTTTTAAACGATTGTCATTCAATCTTAGTTCATACAATGAATCTAATTTTGAGAGTGTTTCAGGTGATATCGAAACTATGTTATTGAATGAAACGTCGAAAAATTGCAAATTTTTCAAGGATTCAATAAATTTACTGTCAATATTTTCCAAATTATTATGTGACAGGTCCAAAGTTGTTAATTTTAACAATTGTACAGTTTCTGTGCTGTTCAGATCGTCTATTAGATTTCTACTTAAATTCAAGAACAACAACGACTCGATATTGAAAATTGCTTCCTTCAGTATTTTTAATCGATTGGAAGAGAAATCAAGAACTTCCAAATGAATTAATTCTTTAAAAACAGTTGCCTCGACATCATTTATCGAATTTTCTGATAAATCAAGGGACCTCAATTTTTTTAAGCCACGAAAAGCATCTAATGACAGTGATTTAAGTTCATATTTTTTCACGGAAAGTTCTTTCGTCGTCTCTGTGTTACTGAACGGCAAAAGATTGAAAATTTCTGTGCCATTGTCAAAGTCGTTTTTCCTTTCGCACTTTATGATACTCGAGTCCTCTGGAATTAATTAATACTATTATTCTTTACAAAATTATTATAAATTTCAAATATATTTTGGGTTTACCTCCGGAACACTGACAAAGTTCGCAAATTCCGCCAAGACAAATTGACAGAATGTTTATAAATAGCAAAATTAGGAATAATCTTTTTGTAAATCTCATTTTTATATTTTAAACATACATGATTTTTTGAAAATCGTGAACGATCGATGACATACACCGTACGACTGTTGTGTCGCAACGCATACTGGTATATTCGAGATAATGTCATATCTGATAATGTAGGAGGAGCGTCATGTAAGTGATTCGTGAGCCTCCTGATAAGAGCCTTTCCCAATGCACGATTTAGCAGTGAATCATATTTATTCTCTATCAGACGTGTAAGAATCGAAAATAAAATCACACTTTATAGAAATATGATAGGTCCCTATTTTTGTATTCGAAAATTACTTAACACTAAAAACAGGTGAGAAAAATTGTTAATCGAAGCGGGAAAAAATTAATCTCGTTATTCATATAGAATAAAATTATTTTTAAGATTTTTTAAAAAAGTTCATTAACGATGTTTGCTTCTTTTTGACATTCAGCTTCGTTTCTTTGGGTGCATCCGACTCGGCAGGTTTTTTTGTCTCTTCTTCTTCTGGCTCTTCCTCCGAACAGCTCACGTAAACGTGTTCTTTTTTCGTGATCAGAAAACCGTCGTCGTCGACGAAAGTTTTGTCGACTAATTTTCGAACTTTTCGCTTGTTCCCTTCTTGTTGAACCATTGGAGGCGTTGGTGTCCTGTTTCTGACTTTGGGAGGTTCTTCCATTTGTGGTGAATCAAACATATCTTCCTCGTCGCTCGCTACAGCAGAATCTTCGCTAGAATCCGATTCCACCACGATTCGTTTTCTCTTTTTCGTCTCCCTGTCCGATTCACTTCTGTCCCTTTTTTTCCCTCGAGCATTTTTATTATTATGCTTTTTCGTGGCCTTTTTGCTACTTGTTGATTTTACCGATTTATTTGAGGAATTTTGACTGTTTTCTGACACTTTTTGAGAAGAATTCGAAGTGTTTTTTGGTAATTCAGATTTTTCTTCTTTCTCGGATTTTTCCTCCTTACTCTTTTGTACTTCAAGAGGCTTTTTATTTTCTTCAGTTGTTGCAGATGCATCATCTGGCTTGGACGATTTTTGTTCAGAAGGCTCTGTTTTGTTGCTTTGCTTCTTTTGTTGATTCATAGCCTTTCCAAAGAGATTTCCAAATCCAGTTTTAGTAGATTGAATAGGCTTTTTGGAAGCTGTCCCTTTTTTCTCATGTGTTGGCTTTGTAGGAGAAGAAACTTTTTTCTCATTTGTTTGCTTTGAAGGAGAAGGAACCTTTTTCTCATTCGTTTGCTTTGAAGGAGAAAGAACTTTTTTCTCAGGCTCAGCATCCACTTCCATTTTGACCCCATTGGATTTTGATTCTTCAAGTTTTTTAAATTGATTTTGAATGTTTCCTTTTTTTATTCCATTAGGTGCCTTCTTTCCAGCTGAAGTAGGCTGAGGCTCGGATGACTTTCCCCATCTTAATTTTGAAACTTCCTCATCACTGAGGATGACACTTTCATCACACTTTATAGAACTATATCTAGAATCTCCATCACCAGATCCAGCTAAGAGATTGATGTCTGTTAAAGTTTTTTGTAAACTGTATATGTGCTTGGAAACGATTTTTTCAAATTTTTCTTTAGCTTTGTCAAGATCTCCATCTTTGACAACTTCCACTCTCATTCCACCAGTTTTTAAATTTCCAATCAGCAAAAAGGTAGCCACAAGCTGATCTTTGTTTCTGTGTTTCTCCCAGTAACTCCAAAGTATGATTTTTGCTAAATTTACATGGATTTCCAATTCTTTGCTCAACCATTTATAGGTGACCTGTTAAAAAATTAAATTCTCATTAAATTATGTTTTTATTCGAATCACTACGAATGTTCTTCTTAAAATAACTTACTAATTTGTCTTCGTCTTGTATATAACCCTCCACACTATCCAGGTATGATTCCATCATTGGTATGTTAACCATTTTGTAAAAATTTTACACAACCTGTTGAATTTTCAGTAAACTTAGTAAATATTTTTTTAATATTCTTAACATTTATATTGTAGACTCCACTTACCCAACTTGCGTTAGAACGTAAATAACGAAAACGATGAAAAGCACGCCAAAGCTTTTATAACCTCGTATAACTCGTTTGACAGATGTTTCAAAGCATTTTGAAGCGAAATCGGATTTTACTCGTAGCGTCATCTATAAATTGAGATTTATGATGTGTTAGACAGATGGTGCTACTGGTATAATTCTATTATTATTACCAATTGATGATTCTGATTTTATCAACTGATAATATTGAAGATTCTAAAAAGTTTGGAGGTTAGAAAAAGCTCCAGATCCTTGTGAACCAAACTTTAGTCGTAGCCAACACCTGAATCTCAAACATATCCAGTAATCGGTGGAATGACTGTAAAAAGCCGGCCTACTTTTGTTTTTGCTCCTGGTAATTTTGACAGTGGCCTCGAAATTTTTGAAAACACACAATAACGGAAATATGGGAGACGCGAGTAATACGAAACAAGAAAATACAGGTTCGTTAATGGCAATTGAAAAATGATAGGATAAAAAGAGGAAGGAATCCGTACATTAATTTTTGCGACTATAAACTGTTTTCCTTTCGCATTTTCAGAAGTCAACCAGGATGAGCTGATTCTCCAACAACAGAGGCGCATCGAGAAAGAGGTTAATAAGTTTCCGTGATCGATAAGCGAAATATTGCGTGCACTCTCGGAATTTTGTTTTAACTCAGAATTTCGTCTGGATAAAATGTTTTTTTTTACTTTAATTTTCTAAGATATCAGAATCAATAGCTCTGGTCGGCGAAAAAGAGTCTCTCAAGAGCCTGGAGGGTGAATACGAAGAGGATGAAGTTTACCTGTCAAAGGCTAAAGCTTTGGGCCAAAAATATTCGTACATTCGTAGAACAAGACCAGATGGCAATTGCTTCTTCAGGGCTTTCAGTTATGCCTATCTCGAGAGGCTTATCAGCAACAAGGAAGAGTACGACAAGTTCAAGGACTTGGCTCTCAAGAGCAAGGATAATCTAGTCGCTTTGGGTTTTCCTCAATTCACCGTTGAAGATTTCCATGACACGGTCAGTCAAAAACTAAAAAAATTATCAACCCAACGCCATTTTCACAAACTAATACCTTTTTTTCAAATTCTCACAGTTTATGGAAGTTATTGAAAAAGTTGGAGGTGGTACAGAGGCCAGTTACACGGAGTTACACAAATTTTTCAATGAGCAAGGTTACTCAGACTACGTTGTCGTTTATCTTAGATTAATTACTTCTGGTCAGTTGCAGCGCGAGGCTGATTTTTATCAGCATTTTATAGAAGGTGGACGTACGGTAACAGAATTTTGTCATCAGGTGAGATTCTTTGAGATAAAAAAAAAATTTGAGAGTTTGAAACATTTAAAAAATGAAAAAAATCTCTAAAAGTTGTCGTAGAGACCGATGTTATTTATAAACGACTAAACACTATTTTAGGAAGTGGAGCCCATGTACAAGGAATCTGATCATATTCATATCATAGCCATGAGCACCGCTCTCGGTACTGGTGTGAGAGTTCGTTATATGGATCGCGGAGCCGGAACCGAAGTGACGGCTCATGATTTTCCCGAAGGCTCTACGCCAGCTGTTCACCTACTCTATCGTCCTGGTCACTATGACATTCTTTATCCCTGATGACTGCCCTGGTAGCTTCATCGCTATACACACTTCTCCGACCCGCTCTTTTTCGTGACAAAAGTTCACAAATTTTACACGCTCTCCCGAATTCTCGTACCTAAACCAAATCTCAAATATAAACTAGCTTGTAACGAAAGAGTAAAAACGAAGAGTCGCTAAATATTATCAAGGTTTGCTTGAAAAACCTCGATTTATTATTTTCTTGTTCTCTACTGCTTTTCTTTTCTTATTTTCTTTACCACGAAACATAAAATGAAATCCACGTGTGATCGATCAAACGTGATGTCAGCCTTTTGTGAAAAAAGAAATCTTGTGATATCGTATCACGTATACCAAGGTCATATACAATTGTTAATTTTTGTAATCAAAACGTTGAGGAAAAAATGAAAAGAGTGGTAGGATTGCATATGTTACATAAATAGTATCAATGAATATAAAATAAATAAAATTTTTTCTCAAGTTATCTGGAAGTTCGATACAATAATTTGTTATCCAAGGGACGTTTACCTACATCGTATCGTTTTAATGAAATTCATAGCTACATTTGATTAATCATACAACGATTATAATTCTGAATTCTTGATAAAGATGCCTCTTGTTACATCAATCGTTATTTTGATCGGTACTGAATGGAACTTTTTTAAATCGACGATCGCCAAACGCTAAAGTTAATCGTGTACACGACAGGCTCGAACGTAAAACAGTTGTAATAGAAATTACACTGGGGAACTGTTGAATAATGGAAAAAGTCATTTCGTTCAGAAAATGTTGCGTTTGACTCGGATGGGACGTCAAAGCGTGTACCAAATTGGAAACTTCGAGGATCCTTCCTGTTGAAAATCCTGACAAAAGGTCTCCGTGTGTGGTTTCACGCGCGCAAACTACACATTAGTGGCAGGACTGGTGGTCTGGACAGCTTTTCAACAGTTTCGAGCTATTCGGCTTGAACCGGAGTTAGCGAAAAGGGCGAGACTGCTTCGGTCTGTTCCGTGCCCCCAAAAACTTTAATGACATTATTTTACGTGAAAAGTTGGACGTTTTCACGAACTGGTCATGCGCTCGGCTACGTCTGCTGTTCTCACGCCTCGTCTCCTCTTCGTTGGATTAAAATTGCACGATCTCTCGGCGTCCCTTCGCTCAAAAGTTTGCGAGTAAGAAAAGATTACAAGAGCTTTGGAGGGAGACGTTGCGAGTATTACTTGCAGTAAGCGAGAGTCCTCTAGATTGAAACGAAAATTTTATATTTAAAAACAAAGTATTCACAGAGTAAAACTAAATTTATAAATATTGTAAATCAGAAAATAACAAGTGGAAGGATAATATGCATTTATTTAGAAATTTCTCTCTTTTTTTTGTTTTTAATATACGGACATTTTTTAATAGCATGGAAGTTACGTTTAATGGATATCGAGGGTTTCGGGAGCGTTTTCTTTTCAATTTCTTTTTTTATTACATCGACTAGATAATGATTTGAATTACTTTTAAACATCGTTATTACAATCTTATATATCGATAGTCCGATCACACGTGCGCGTGAACGGAAAACGGATACACTTTTTTTACGGCATTATTACTTTTAATCAGAGTGTATTTTTTCGTCTTTTAAAATTTATTCTTGTTAACATTAATGTGTCATTAACTATTGAGAATTTTAGATTGCGAGAGAGATTTTGAATGTTTTTACATTCGTCATTATTTTTGCATCTCTTCTGACGTTTCTCTCCCTCTCGCTCTCTTCTTTTAATTACTTTTTTTTAAGTTAAAGTTAAACGCGTACGCAAAGAATCCATACAGTTTATTAACATCGTGTATATATATTTTTATTTTTATATATCAATAGTAGTTATGTATTTCTTTAAAGAAAAATTTCTTCGTTTTTCAATACGCGTAATCATAGTTCAAAAAATATCACACCAATAATTTCTCGCTCCTTTATCTCTCTCTCTCTCTCTCTCTCTCTCTCTTTTTCTCCCTTTCTCTTCCACGCTCCTTTTCTCCTTTCTCTCGTACCTTCTCACTCGACTAGATTACACATATTTTTAGAATTTGAGTTTCATGACAGCGTTATTTGCGGTAACGATGGTCGGGGAAGGGAGGAATCTTTCTTTTTTCCAACACACAAATCTAGAATTTTACATTACTTTTTCTCGAAACACCATCATTTTGCCTATTTTTCTCATTATTTCCTTAAGGAAAATTAAAAAAAAAATGAAACTGCGACACATTTAGATACAAATTATCTAAAGTACACACTGAGGTATTTGCTAGTTTTGGATCAACTCTATACATTCAGAAACGCAACGATCGTTGACAATCTTTCGGAAAAGAACGAAAGAAAATGGCATACATACTATTTTTTCGCTCCTTGCACGTGGCTATCGCGAGACTGCTCTGATTTTCTAACTTGTAAATCTATCGTTAAACGACACACAATAAGTTAACTTTTATCATGAGAAGCGTTTCGAAGATTTAAGGAGGATGGGGCACACTGACGTTCAGAGGATCTAGAACAAAAGCTGATTGGTCCGTGCATGTTTCACACCTGTTTCACATGTGACCCTCAATGACCATTTTTTACGTATATACAATAATTGGCTTCGTACTTTTTCAAATCTCCATTTTTTAACTTGATTCTCCTTTAGGTCTTTCGTCATTTAAATCGAGTGTTTTTTTCCTGCATTCTTTTTCTGTTTGAAAAATACATATTACACATTTATCTATGCGAGCACGAGGCGTTCGAGGCGAAATGAACAGATTCTCGATCGTCGAAAAGTTTCATCATGTTACTCGTATTTTATTAATTTCTTCGATTTTATCTATGTATCATTTTATTATTACTTGAAGAGCGATTTTAAGAAAATTACTCAAAACAGTTTCATTCTTTTCCATATAACGCAACAATGAGCAATTTTATTTATTCGCTCTTCAACAATTTAGAGAGAAAAATTTAAGCAGACGATCGTCGAAACGTCAATTTTGCTTGTCCTGCCTCGCTCAATGTATTATTTTTGAATCAACGTTTAGAAAGAGCATGCTTAGACATACATTTACATAATTGCGTAGCCAATTTATAGACAATGATTATTAGATCGTGAAAAATGTGACTTTTTTTTCTTTCTTTATATCTCATTTGTTGTTTCTTTCTGGAGCTTGCAAGAAAGCTCGATGGACGATCCTCGAACGGATCGAGGCAAAAAATACAGAGGCAATGATATGTTAAATTATTTTCTTCTATTTTTTTAGATAATTTTTTTTTAGGATTTTTCTTTCATAGGTGAAGAAAACTTTACCACGGTGAAATGTTGATAAAACACACCTCGATTGATTAATAATTACAGCGTTTTTAATTTGCTATTTTATCGAGAGTTAGGCCCGAAATATTAATATCTTCTCTTTTTTATCCTCGTTCTTCGGACATGGCAGCAGTCCTAAATTACCGCTAATAGAATTTCTATCATACAAATAATATACGTGGCATTTTTACGGCCTATCTTCATTATTATTGTTTATTTTAATTTTTCTTCCATTTATTTTCATTCTTAATTTACGATAATCAATTACTTCGATGATATTTCAAATATCGAGTGACGATCTCGTCAGAACGATTTTCATAATTTTCTAATATTTAATTGAGAAGAACAGTCGGTTTCTTTTCACTCGCGATTTTTCGCTCATCCTGAAAATCCCAATGTTAATTTACAGCTTTAACAAAATCGTATTCGTATTTATAATACTTTCGCAGGTTTAGCGGCTTATTATTTGTTTGTTTGCAGGAAATCCTTTGAAAATCCAGTGAAAAATTTGAACGTGCGCGAGAAATACTGTTTCTCGGTGTTCAAAATCTTTTCGTGAGCAAAAAATGTTTTTGTTTCTTATTCTTTTTGTTTTTCACTCGTTAACGTTCCGCTTCGTTTATCGCGTTGAGAATTTTTCTTTCCAATTCTCATACTTGTCAGCTATTCGTAAGAATAGCGCGTACCGCTATTTTCCTTTTTTATCCACCCAGTCAAAGAAACGGGAAATAGAGGAAAAATATTCGACGATTCGCGTCTGTAAAAGTGAGCAAACAATGGCGGCAACAATTGAAGCTTTGTGAAGTTTCACCCTCTTCATTCCCTTGTCTTTGATTTTTCGATTCCGTCACTTTCTCTTGCGCCCTTATTTCGAACTGAATCAAATATTTGTAAAAATTATCTTTCAACAACATGACTCTCTGTGACCGTTCTACAAACTTTGCAACTTCAACGAAACAAAATTACTTAAGCTGTGAGACGTCGCGCAATTTTCTTCGTAAATTTAACGCTCTTATCACACCGATGTTTTTTTAATACCTTCCTTCTTACAATAACTATGTTTTTTCTTCTTCTTCTTCTTATTTTCAACGTAACTAAACTTTATCCTTTTCTCACGTTTTACAAATTCCAGCTCGATGTTTTTGCCCGACACAATAAGTCATTTCGCTCGTTTTCTATAAATTATCAATATTATTAATACATTATACATACGTATATTTATACGAAATTCACGCTATATGGAAATTTTGGACCTGGTGCACGTAAAAAGTTTAAACGAGGTTAACTCCTGCCATGAAGTCCTCTCGTAGCATCGGTACCACCGTTGGCCCACCGGCTGCCCTCCTGAAACAGTTGTTCGAAGGCCAATGCTTTAATTAGACCATCGTCGGCTCCTTCACACTCAACATCAACTTCATCTCCAGTTTCTACAAACTTTCTCAACTTTTAAAAATATATAAAGAAACAAGAAAAAAAACTGGAAATCAACTTTGAGCTAACGAAACATGAACTTGTTGAAGCACAGTGCGCGCTCTCAATAAGGCCGTTTCCCCAGTTTCTCGCTGGAGCGCTTCCCTTACTCTGCGGGAATTTAAAAGATCAGTTTTTCGGCTTATTCGATATGAATTCTTGGTTTACGCTCAAATTTCCGATCAAATAGGCTCTCAATATTTGTGAATTTTTTTTATCACCCTCGTGGATCTAGGCTTTGGGGCCCTATTGAGAGCGCATACTGTACTAGTCGTTCCAATTATCGAAGAGACGCGTAGAGTAAAAAAATAAAATAAAAGATACTGGAGTAAGTATAAGGAGAAAAGTATCTTTAGAAAAAAAAGAGGATTATCATAATTTTTTGGTGAGAAAATGCACTTTGCGACCATTACAAGGCGTAATTCGGGAAATTGGGGTCGAGGAGGAAAAAGAAGCGAGTGGCTCTTAACCGTCAAAGTTAATTCGATATTGCCATCCGCGCATACTAACGAGGCTCGTGTCACGCGCGCGATGAGTATGGGGAAAATTTCAAAAGGAAGTACTTCGTGTGTCTACCCACATTTCACTTTGTCACGACGAAGCAAACTTTCAAAGACACGCCTGACATGTGCGAGGTCTATGGAAAATTAGACGGGGATGTGTCTGAAGTGTCATAAAAAGAATCGTAGAGAAAGTTTGTTCAGAGTTGGACATTTTTATAATATAGCGATACTTCTAAAAATAGTGTCTCGAATAATTCTTTGATCTTTTTTTATCTATAATAAACTATTTTCATGATCAAAAATTAAATTAATCAAAAATTAAATTATTAATGCTTTAAGGAATTATTATTATTTAAGAATTTGTTAAAAATTGGTATAGTCATTCTTTGATACGTTATGCATATGCGTACCAAATTTTAGAAGGTTTCACCACGTAGAAATTGAGACATTTAGTGTTAAAAATCTCTATTTTCAGTGCTTTCCCATAAGAGCCCGTGTTAAATATTGCCATTTTCAATCCTAAATATCTTGAAATCTAGATGGTGAACCTTCTTAAAATTTTTCACAGCTCATTATTGTACTTCAAAGAAGCTTCCGCTAGTTTAAAAAAAAAATCCTAAAATTATGATTTTTTAATTTTCCTACGTACGTAGCAAGTACGAATCGCCTTGGATGACCTTAATTTTTGAGTATGTTGTTCTTGAAACAATTTGCAAAAACTTTTCTTAATTGACTTAAGTTCTAAAACCACATGGTATGGAGATAAATTGAAATAAAAACTTTTGATTTGACTACCTTAAAAATTTACGAAAATTCATTGTTTGAATTTTGTCTCAAAAAGTTTCAATAAGTTATGATTACACATTTAGTCATATAAAATTTTGAATACGCTATTGTGATTGTATTGTACATCAATCGATTGGGTGAAATAAAGTATAAAGCGATCATGACACTTACTGGGCATGTATCAATCCATGCAATGCCGGAGGTAAGACTTGATGTTGCGAGTGTTGCGGTATGATCGGCTGGCGTTGTTGAGGTCCGCTCGTATGTTGGGCGGTCTGTTGAGGGACCGACTGTCCGACGAGTTGGAGCTGCTGTGGCTGGACCTGCTGTCCGGGGATGACTTGCTGGGAAACTTGCTGAGCTCCCTGCTGGAGGCATCCGGGAGTGGCAACCCCGACGCCGACCGGAGCCGCGGCTCCGCCAGGCGTCGACATTTGGAGACTCGCCTGTATCAGCGAAGTGCCCGATTGGGGATGATTGCTCGCCCCGACGATCGAGGCCGGCGGCTGGAGCGGCTCCTTGTTCTGGGCGGCCCGGGCACGAGCCAGGAGCGACATTACCGTGCGTTTCGTCGGGGACATCGCCGGTCTCGCTCCGGGTAGCAGCGGTCGTTTTCGACCCCCTGCCAACACAACGTAACGGCACTCTGATAAAATCGTGCCTCGACGACCCTTTCGTACCAACCGGGATAGTATTAATATAAAACCGGAATAAAGGGCCAAAGAGAAAAGAGAGGCAGAATCGACAAGATAGCGGGTGGAGAGGGATATACATAGAGAGGAAAAATATCGTGGAAACAAAAAAAGAGAGTTGAAACCCACAAAGTAAAAGATATAAAAGGGAATGACTTCTGCGGAGAGGGAACCTCGAAATACTTCGAGATTGCGGAGATAAATGGATCCTTTCTCTTTCACTCATCACTTTTATCAAATTTCTTCGGAGCTTTCTTCGAGGCAAAACAATAATAGAGCACTTTTCCTTTGATTCTATCTCGGATTATTTCGATATTTCGTTGGAGCTTCTACTTTTTCTTCGCTGTATCGTGACGTGCACGAGAAAAGAGGTACTCCGGCAGAGATTTTTTCAAGAACTTCACATCGAAAGAGTACGCGGAGTACAGAAAAAGAATTCTTCACCCTCGGTTTAATTAAGGCGAACGAAAAAGTGAAAATTTTAGAGAGAAAACTGCGCGGAGAAATAAAAAATAAATAAATAAATCGTATAGTATATAAATACGTGAAAGGAGAGTATACACACTGCTCGTATTTATTTTTTTTGAAATAAGTGCAGAGGTCGTACGGAGAACGAGCGAGAGGGCAAAAAAGGATGAGAAGCATGAAAAAGGCATTTGCATGGAGGTTGACGTTTTATGGGAAAGTTTCTATTGTGAGGAGAGAAGGAGGAAGAGGGAGGGTGAAAAAAGGAGAGGAATGGCGGTGCGTTTAATGGATAGCTCTGTTATAGCGAAGGCTCTAAAGTGGCTCTTGGAAAGTTGAAATCTCGGCAGATGCTCACCTAGCGACGGTGTGATGGGCTGAAGTGGAGCACCTTGAGCCTTCAGGGTCGTTGGATGAGGAGGCGAGGGACTTGGCCTCGGCGCTGAGGATTCTTGTCCCTCGAGAGAGTTCACGGTGATGCTGGAAGTCGGGGAACTCGCTGCCTCCGAGCCAGTCTCCGGACTCGAGGGCGCGTCCGTTGTCTGATACGAGCCCTCCCGGCCCTGCTGTGTGCTCAGTATTTGCATCTCCCACATTTGTTCCTGCCTTATGTCGTCGTTGTAATCCTGAAATTTATACTCTTTACGTGTCGTTGACTCTCGCTTCCCCGCCCCTCTCCCTTTCTCCATCTTCAAATTTTCGTGAAACTCGCCCTAACGAAGCATTCACCCTGAAATCCGCGTCTCGTCGCGCTGTTTCGCTCGAGGCATCCTTCGCCATTTTACGAATTATTCCCTCGCTCGAATATTCATTGATAAAATCAAGTGCTTACAAAATCAGGATTTTTATCAACGACTGCTGTACATCCCCTCGTTTCGGATTTTAGATCAAATAAGCGAGATATCAGAATGCGCCAGGATATTATTTTTTCGCTCCTCTTATACGAATATATTTTGTTTCATCTTCGCTCTCGTAATTTTCGAGTTCCGGAAATGAGCGAAATTGCTCGAGCAATGTCCTTGCCTCGCGAGGGAATTGTCTCCAGTTTCACAGTTGCTATTCCCATTGTGTAGCCGCTTGACTGTCGATGTCTCGGTTTAAAATTACAAAATTCAGAGCAGCGAGAAAATTTCGTTGAGAAAATTAGCCAACATGGAACACGGTAGCGAAAATATAGAAACGGAGTGAAATAAATTAGTGGGCTCTTTCTCGAATTTTCGTAACATGTAATATCCAAAATTCGATATCCACATGCACGGTATATATGAAATCTAGATCCGATCGCGATCATTCTTTACAGTCACTTTGCTATTTCGATCCTTCTCGTGGTTTAATCAGTCCAACGTGATATCTCGCGCGATTGAAGATACGGCGCTTCTGGTAATTACAGAATTTCCCCAACCTTTCGATCGCTCTTATCCGCCATTTTGAGATTCGACTGATTGCACTATAATTGCATCGACGATGGTTAAAGGTATAGACCGTTACGGAGAAGCGATAGGAACAGAGAATCATCACCGCACACGTTTATCTACCGTGCAGGTCGCTTCCCCTATCCGATGTTAAAGGAAGGAAGGAGAGAGAGGAAAGATCATCGCGTTTTTCTTTCTCATCGTCCTTCTAATCGCTGTTGCACGTCTCTGTGCGCTTTTTTTTCTTCCTTCCGCGCTCTTTCCCATTTTTTCCTCATTAAGCTCCGAAACAGAGCGAAGTTAATTGATATGAAGCAATTACAGTAATGTCAATGAGAAAACGAGTGAACGAAAAGTGAAGTGTACACGCCGGGAGAAGTTCGGGGAATGAAAGCAGGCGGCGAGAGCGGGCGGGTAGAAAAGGGAGAACGAGGAACGAAATTAACTGCACATTTCGTACGTGTACCACAAACGAGAACACCGGCGCTCCGCTGTCAGACAATTATTTGAAAAAGCACTGAAAACGGGCAGCAAAAAATTCGATGGGAAACAAGAAGCTCGAAAGGTGCAACAGCAAATGTATAACTTCAATCCACTCCTTTTCTTTTTTCGTCGTTGAAAAAAAAAATTATTACTTCGCTAATGGGAGAAAAAAATGTGTATTTTTCATGATGAGAATTGAAAACGATGTTCCAAAAGTTTTTCAATTAATCGAAGTTTTTACCGTTGTAGAAACGAATGGGATTGAAGAGGGTGGAGAATAAATAAATTAATTTACAGCACACATTCGTTACGAAATCTCGGGATTAAGGTAGACAGGAATTTTATGGGTAATCCTTATGGGAAGAAGCTTTTCGAAATTTTTGAAGCGTGCGCGCGTTACTTTTGTGTGTAATTTCATGCATTCGGTGGGATTTACTGAGTTTTTTTCCTCGTTCCGGGGGTTTAGGGTGCAAGCACGGCCAGCGTGAAACAAGCGCGCTAGCTTTCTTCAATAGATGCAAACCGTTCTTTGTTTCATTCGAGCCTGCGTACACGCTTGTGCACACACGCGCGGCTTCATATTATATTCTAGAAACCAGGATCTGGAACATTTGCCGGTTTCGTTGTAATTTTTTCCACCGGTATTCATTCCGCAAACGTGAAAAAAGAAAAAAAGCTACTGCTCCGCGCGAAATGCATTATTATTCTTTGTTGCGTTTTTCTTTCTCGAAGAGAGAAAAAAAGAACGAATATATATGGCTGACTTTGAATTACATTAATTTGGTCTATACTTTTTCGATTTTCTTTTTTTCGAGGAAGCGAGAGAACAAGATATTCTTTCAATTTATAATTATTCGCTACGCGAGATAATTTTCGTCCAAGCGATGGACATATACTCGAAGAAAAGTTTTCTGAATTTTCATAACGGGGCTAGAATAAAAAAATCGAGATAAGTCAATCGATCGTTAGACAGAAATAAAAGGGAATAAAAAGAGAAAAAGGATGAGCAAAGTTAACTCGATTCAAATTGGTGCGGTTTTTACGACGAGTTCGAACCGAACTTTCCTCTTGCCAATCGAGCTTTCATCTTTCAAAAGTTGTTTGCACTTGAAAGGAGAAATTTCTGCGAATGTAGATGGCTCCCGATCAAAGAAAGTTTGAGCGATGTAGAAACCGGGGTAAAAGATAATAAGCTCGACGGAATGAAATACATTTCAGCGTAGCACGATAGCTGTGCGTTGTACAAATAAAAAGAGTCATCCCTCTTCATGGAAAAGTATATACATAGTAAACTTATTAAAAAATATATATGTTTACGATTATATTGAAAATGTGAGTTAATTATTGATATCCTCGCAATATTAATTTTTTTCGTAATTATAAAATTCATATATTAGAAAATTCATATTCATTCTGTTGATTTGTCATCGAATAATGTTTTAGTGTGTAAGTTGCGATACTTGGCGGAAGCAGAATTAAACTTCGGTGGAGAGATAAGGAGCAGGAAGGAGGAAGAAAGCAGTCTTTGTGCTTGTACTGGAAAATATCGGTACACTTTAGAGGGAGATGTGCAAAATGTATAGTCGGGTTGGGTAACGGTTGAATGTTGGTCTTTCGCTTACCGGAACCAGGAATCGACCCACTTCTGCGAGAGCCCATGCGATTCGGGCATGAGCTTCCGCCGGTGTTGCGTATGCAGATATCTCCACGTGTAAATCTTCCATGAGATGTGAGAATTTCGGATCCCCGCTCACTCTGAGCTCTTCTTCCTGTGAACCACAAAATTCAACATATTTTCCACGTTTCTCGTTACAATTTCATACATTATGTACCCGATTCTTGTCTCTATGTACTCCTCCCTTTTTAACTCGAAATAACGCAACTGCGAAAGTATTAAATATATACAATATCAGAATTTCAAATTCCCTTCATTCCGAATCAAAGAGAACGAGTTATAAATATTTTTTTCCGATCGTTTTAATTAAGGATACCATCCGACAGTCGGTAAATACTTATAATTCTAAATTCATACAAATAAATTGAACATCAAATATTCTATATCGCAATTTCCAATATTCCCCAAAAAGATAATTTATCGTTTTTGCCGAAAGAAATATTATTCCAATGATTATTTTTGATTGATTGACGCTGAATGAAAATTAAATTGAACATATTCACGTTTCCGAATATATAAATTTGGTTGTCAAAGGGACTTTCACTTTTGACAAAAATAATACATACAGTACGATCGACTGTACTCAATTAACATATTGACGAACATTGTCAAATTTGGTCGGGCATTCGCAATAATATTGCATTATAAATTACCAATTATCATTTTCTCGTTGTGCATTCAATTAATAATATTGAAATACATGGTTGATAATTGATGGTAATTTGAGGCACGGTTAATTGTGTATCGCGTTTTTCGAGGGGCTGCTGAACAGTGAATTAGCCACTGCGCGGCAAGGGACAAGGACAAAGAGGAAAAGAGAGGAGCGAGCGGAGGATTGTTTCAAGAGGGCTCTTTGTACACTCGGTGCATTTGCATCCCAGTGGGACGAGCAAGTATTTTGTCTCTAAAGTTGAAAGGTTAAGGGATGGAGCAAAATGGAAAATCTTCATCGCCCTCTCCGACTCTAAATGACCTGCAACAACTGATCCTTGTCGTTCTAATTGAATTTATAACCATTCCACTTATGTAGTCCCATTAATCTCAAGAGCAAATTTAACCACTTGTGCAAACTCAGTAAAACGTCGATCGTTTTTCAAATGCTATCTTCAGAGACGTACATGTGTATCACGAATTTTTTAAACGTCATGTGTATTCAACTGTTTTATTATTTGCCGTATAGTCTTGAAGAATTCTTTTAATCTTTTTACATATTTTCGACAAACTTATTCACATAGATTTCTGTATTTTTCCTTTACAAGTCAATGAGAAAATACAATTAAAAAAAAGTAATTGAAGAAAAAGCAAGTGTAAAATTATTTTTAGAATTGTATATAATAATATGCTAAAGAGTCAAGTTCATAATGTATATGAGATAAAATGAATTACTGAATATTTTTTAAAGGAATATGTAAGAATGTATTGGAAATAAAGGACGAGAAGATCACCACGGAGAATTCTTCTTGGAAGCTTCGCCTCGTTCGGAGACTTAACATGGTCGCGGATATATAGGTTGGACCATCCTCACCTCGAGTGAGACGTACAGCTTTTAATTAAGGAAGCAATTAAAGTCACATCGTTGAGAGCACGCGAACTGGTATGCTTTTCCCAACATATCTCTTATCGTGAATACTTTCACACATTTTCACACATGCCTGCATACAGGCGGTGCATACCTTACAATTAGTAATGAGGCGGAGAAAGGAGGAAGAGATAGGAAAGGGAGAAACCAGATCGAAGAACGGCAAGTACGGCACTTGGAGGAAGATGAAAACTAAGAGCACCGAGTATTCAAGGTTTCCACTTTTCTCATTTAACGAATTCCTCCGAAACAATGTTACGACCAGGTGCGAGCTTGAAACAAAACTTTTACGATTATTTGAACTTGAGATCACGGCTGAAGTTTCTTCAACTTTCCAGTGCGTTTAGCGTTGAATTTTACATTCCACATTTTGACATTTAAAATATATTTTTCTTTTTTTGTTTTCATTTTCAAAGTGCACCCACTTGGAATAATTCTTCTGATAGATTTAGATCGAACTCCACAAGTTCGAAATTTGCAAAATATATAACGAATCTTTTTCGATGATTATAAAACGATGGATATATATTGGCATGGTTTTTCCCGATATAAAGACACAATGAAATTTATCTAGAAACGGTTAAGCACACCGGCAAACAAACGCGGAAATGTTTACGCACGAGGACACGCGCAGCTTGAAACAAATCGATCGAAACACCGGCGATACAAGGATTCTGTGACAATCCAAAGGGGGATTGGAAAGCATGTACATGTGAATTAGGAAGATAATATATTGCTGTATCCACCCTCACCGCAGAGCTGAATTGCATATCGAAACGTAACGCATGAACGATCGTATGATTTTACTTCATTTATACACTTCTATGTAAATCTGTACGCGCGAGAAATTTTATGCGAATCCCTCGCTAACTATTTAACTTTCATTTTTTTAACAAAGCTTGACTTTTGAGAAAATATTCTAGCACTTTCATACAGCTCGATATTTTTGTTCGAGGAGAAATTTTCAAATATTACGAACCGAATATGGGAGATAATAAAATTTGAAGAGGTCGAGATCGAACGACTCGTGCACTCATTTATGTACACGAATTCAACTCTCATTGTTTTTATTTGATAAACATTCGCAGGTTTTGTATTTGTTCATCCATCAAATTCGATACTTCGCAATACCGCCAGAAATAAACGGTGCCGAACGGTTAAACAGTGAATTTCGATTGGAGATATACACGTACAAATTATTGACCCGGATATACGGATTGCGTAATTGATACGTGTGCGGTCATTGATTGCATGTGTCTCGGTTGAGAAGATTAAAGAAAAAAGATAGGAAGCGTCGAAATAAACGTTAAAAATAAATATATTTCACTGGAAAAATATATGAAAAATATTGAAAAATATATGTTGAAAGTATGATCTTACCTTTTGTCGATCTTTCATAGATCCCCGACCGAGAACAGCCATTTTGCAGCCGGTCTCCTCCTGCAATCGTTTCAGGGAATTTCCCTTCGGCCCAAGTAATTTTCCCACGAAATTGAACTGCGGAAAAGAAAGCAGAAGGAGGTTTAAAATGGCGAGCATGTATTGTCCGATTGCGTATACAATACAAAGCGAAAACTGGCGAGAATTTTGCACTTTAGCTCGAGTCTATCGTGTAATCCCTTAATACAAGAATACAAAGGTGTATTGCGAGGTGTGGGCAAAACGAAGCGGGCAAGTCATTAATGCTTCGAGGCTTTCGAGACTTTCTGTTCCGGTCTTGAATTTAACATCCCCCCGAGCGTACACGCGAATAACCAACGAGGTAACGAAAAAAAATCTCACGAAAGCTTTTTCCTGTTCGCCGAGTAAAATGACGATCGCCGCGCCTCCGGAAAAAATAGCGGCAAACTGTCTCGGAGTTTCTCAACTTCTTTTCCCGACTGATGCCCGATAAATATACACAGTGTAATGTAAAATCGGGAAGTATGAAAAGAAAGATATGATCTATCGTAAAAGTTGAGAAACGGGAAACGTAGGAACTCGGGGATTATTCCGTGACGATGGAAGGGCGACGATTCGTCCGCCTGAAAGGGAATAAAACACAAGGGGCTTTTTTGTGAGCTTGCTTTTGTGCTTGGCTCCACTTCACCCAAATGATTCTGTATAGTATCTTTATTTAATCACGGTTTCAACAACGTCCTAACTGATTCATGAACATTGAAGAAGATAAAAGGAGCCGAGCGGAAAGACGAGACGAGTTCGGGCCCCCGTGAGCCAAGAGATGAAACAAAAAATGAAAACGCGCGGATTACTGAAAAAGAAGGATGAAGAGAAACACGCATAGTGAGGTTGCGAGTGCCCGGAGGCTCGCGCGAAGTTTATAACGACCTGATGCCGGCGCGGAGAACTCTCGTTAGTCGCTCCGGGCATATCGAAGCTTAAGGGAACGAGAGAGACGGACATTCAGACCCAGTGCAATAAAATGATAAAGATGAGAGAGCGAGAGAGACAGAACAGAGATTTTGGAAAATGTAAGGGAAGGGGAAACATCAGAGAGAGAGAGAGAGAGAGAGAGAGAGAGAGAGAGAGAGTTTCAGGGCAAAAAGGGTTGTACGACAGGCTGAGCTTGTTAGCAAAAGTCTTTAATTGAACGTGTTCATTTAGCAAGTACTTTATGTATAATTCGGGTCAACGAGTCCGGTAATAGGCATTTGCGTTGTTCTCCATGCGCTCACCTACGTCGCAATTGTATTGTACCTTTTTTCTCTCGACATTTTGTTACATTCGGATTCTATTTTTTTCCAATTATTGTATCTGTTCGTTCCATAGCTATAGAGAATCACTACGATAGCCTGTGGAAAACTTTTACAGGGTAACAACGAGTGCATCAATTTTGAAGTATTTCATCCTCTGCACTACGTTACTCGTGTATTATTACGTTACTCGTCTGAAAAGTACATTTTTACTCATTGAAAAGAGTAAATCTACCATAATCAATTGGAATAACTGACATTTTTATAAACGGATAATAAAAAGGTTCAAGAAACGACGCAAAAATAAATTTTTCGACTTATTATAATTACTTAAAAGAATCAAAATATATTAAATAAAGAATCGTGTCGAATGAAATACGCAACTACGTGAGAAAATACGTTCGAGCACTTTACACACTTTGTAACGTGTATAAAAACTGACAAGAAAATAACACACACGTCAGTGCGTAAAAATTACGTACATGTGCTTACAGTGTGGTGAGGTTTTTTTTCTATTTTAATGAGAAGAATATTTAAAATGTTTTTAGACGAAATATGTTGCGCATTCTCGACAAGATGTCTCGAGGCACACCTGCGCGGGCTTGATATTGTGAGACCCACGGTGGGTTAACGGCACGGATGCTTCGCCGGCTAATTAAGTTATGGCGAAGGGAAAGCACAGAGAGGGGCAAGATTCGGTCTTGAATAGCGTGGCTCATGATTTACGCTCACAGCCGCGCAAGCCTCTCTTATGATCTACACGAGCGTATGCGCGCTAAATGAATACTCCTGGCGAGGTATATAAATGAGATTTATTAAAGGACAGCCTTTGCTCCGTATCTGTATCAATTAAACGAGCACTCCCTGCCAGGCAAATTATCGCAGGCCGATATAGATACGCGATATTTTCGATCGAGAAGCATTTACTACTCGAACATCTATCAAAGTGACTCATTTTTTATCCATTCTTCTTTTGTTTTTTTTTCATTTTAAAAATTCGTAACGATTCATCATTTAATAAAATATCCCTCCACATGGCAGAGTGATTGAATTATTGAGATGGCTGTAAAAAATTAAAAAAAAAAGGAAAAAGACATTTTTCGTTGCTTCAGAAATACCTTCGATTTGTATATTTATAATTTTTTTCCTCGTCTCTCGGTCAAGATTTATGCTCACAAATAAAGAAGCTGCGGGGCTCAATTCGATGTTTCGAAAACGAGGAGCTCGGCTCGCTCGAGTGTTTCCCGGGGTGAGCGAGCCTAGCGTGTGTGTGCATCAGCGTCATCGCGGATGCAACTTTGCTCCTTCGACTTCCATTAGGGCTTAGGTGAGACAAATGGGCCTGGCCGAGCGAGAATCGAGAAAGAGAATACACGGGGCGTTGAATTTCTTCGGATTCGTATCACTTTTAAAGGACAGAGTGAAAATTGTTCCGACAGTGTGCGAAAGCACTCGTGAGAAACTCGGAGAACATTTTCCGAGCAAATTGATCCCGCAGTTCTGCCAATCGATCCCGACACGATTCCGCGAACGACAAAGAACTTTTGCGTAGGAAGCTTGATAAATTGACTCGAACTCTTTTCAAGCGTAAAAAGAAAAGACATTCGAAAGACTTATTTTATTTCACGATACTCACTCGAAGAAAAATATACTTCCAAGTATTTCACTGTATATTATTTATCTTGTCGAGCAATGAAAAGATAATATGTATACATCTAGGAAAATTATTTACCCATCATTCTTCTTCGTGAACGATAAAATACTGATAAAGAACAATAGAAGCAATTCATCATCCACGATCGCTCTTTCGACGAATGTTTGTTTGTTTTCGCGCGATTCACCGCAACCGGAAATTGGACGTTAATTCTCGTACTGCGAAACAATCGGATGGAAATTTCGGATTGATTTAGCACGGGGATTTTGGGTTTTGAAATTTGTTACGTCACGGGTATATATTGTACGCTGTTAGTTAGTGTATATATGAGTGACGGTTTCGTGTACGTCTAAACCGAAACGTTTCCGGGGTTAACCAAGACAAATTGACCCATCCGGTGGCCCTGCGTACGAGTTTGACACCTCTCGCTCCCCGTTTTGTGAGACATCCGCCGCTCTTTCTCTCCGCGGCGCGCGTCTGATCTATATCTCGTCCACCCTCTATTTTCCCCCGATGCTGCGACTGTTCCAAATAATCTTATCATTAATCCGAACAACCGGAAACAGTGGTCGATCGCCCGAAATATCGAACCACGATGACTTTATACATTTGTACCCATCTTTTATTATTATGTACGCGCTTTTTCCGCGTATAATCGAGACATCTTTTATAGTTTATGTATTGTAAAAATACATATTAGACTGGTAAAAAAAAGATCAATTCTTTTTTTGTTAAAAATTATTTGATCGGCATGATTTTGTTCCAGTTGAAAAGTTGTATAAATAAAAACCCAGAGTTTTTTTTTTGACAAGTCTAAAATATTTGATTTTTTTGGACCAGAGAGTGTCGAATGCATATATTTTTCTTCATTATTTCGAGCTCAGATTATAGTGTCTCTCGAGAAAGAAGATGTAACACTCAGATGATGGAAAGAAAACATGGCAAGAAAGGTCTCGTCATCAGAGCTGCAGGATTGAACGATTTTTATCGCAAAAAAGGTGCGATAGAGAGAGAGAATAAAGCTCGTTTCATCTTACCTTGGGATGATCGCGAACTGGCACCTGAACTCTGACGTTAACTTTAATCGGCTTATCTCTCGTGATGTCGACCATTCTTCTTTCGGTTCCGTCGCAATTTCCACCGCCGCCGTTGCCGCGTCCACCGCCGCCTCTACCGCCGCCACCACCACCGCCGCCACCGCCGCCGCTCGAATCTGAAATTAGATAAAACGCGACTTACACCGACGTTCCATCATCAATTTACTCCGTTTTTTCCTTATTGCCGGGTGCGATGAACCGAAAAATTCGAGAAAGATCTAGGGAGAAATACATAAAAGCGAAAGATAAAGACGAGACAAGAATCGAGCCAGATGATCGAGAATGAGAGAACGAGAGGGAGGGAGAACGAGGATATGATGAAAAAGAGAATATAGCCCAAAGAGCGATAGGAAAAAGCTATTATGCTGAAAAAAAGTTAAAAAACTATAAAAAAGTTAAAAAAAAACTATAGCTACGAGAGAATAGTGACAAAGAGATAGAGGCGGAAAATTGCCTGACAAAGTTTTTTTTTCGGCGTTCTCGGCGTTTCTCTTCGTTTTCTTGTCTTCACGGCTCGGAGAGCCGCATCGGGGTGTGAAGTCGAGGCGGGAAAATCAGAGCTCTTGAAAATTGAGGCAAATGGATTCAGCGTGTATGCGCGCGCGAAAAAGGTACCGCGAGTTGGGTGCGTGTTTGGTTTGACTCGGCGAAAATGTACGTCTCAACTGTTGAAGCTCCGCCGGTTGGACACTCGCCAAAATACATATCTCGTTTCCGGTCCTTATTTTATCTTTTTCTCTATTTCGTTCGGATCCGTCTCCCGGCGACGCACAACGTACGACCCCGAGTTACGAGCATTAACCATCAACATATAACCGCAAGATAATGTGTGCCAGAGACTCCGACTCACGAGTATTTTGTACGAAAGGAATTTTTAAAAATTTTTCGTCTGACATCCAGAGATAAGAAACATTCCGAAGATTCTCATCGACTTTCGATGTTTAATGTGACTATAATTGGTTTAAAAACGTGTTTTTTATTGATACACGTACACTCGTCATCAGTACACACATGAATATATTATAGTGATGGGATGAATAATCGATGGATGGAGCTCAACCGTTTTCTTATCTGGTTAATAGAAAAGTGTTAGAGATAATTTTATCCGTGACGTTTTATCACAATAATACGTAACTTTTTAATAAATCGAACATCTTCGTTTGCCTATAAAAACTCGAATTATCGAATATCATCCATATGAGACGCATTCCGCGGTACAAGAACTTAAAAGTCTCCTGAAAGTCTCTGTGAAAACATTTTCTCTGCTCTTTACCTAAATATTTCTTCGACGTTAGTTTTTTGTTTCTTGGGAATATATTTTTTACTCTAAAAGTATTTTCGTTTGGGTAAGTCGGGTTGGACAAAGGTGTATTTATTTCGTTTAATTTTGGTCGTTACAGATGGCAGAAAATCGAGCTCTCATTGTTTGGCTTCTCGTAACGAGTCTCGCCACGGTCTTTTCCGAGAAAAATCAACAGCCCGCCGAGAACTCGTTTTACGGTCGCACGGAAGCTTCCCATCTGGTATACGAAGGAGAAACTGGCTCGGCGCAAGAAAAAGAGGGTGGCGTCGAGGTCATTCCGAGCCATGGAATAAGGACGAAAAGGGCTATTCTCTACTCCTGTTCCAATAAGAATTACGAAGTTAAAGAGGTACGTCAGTGCAAAACGGTGCATAAAGAGGTACGAGAGTGCAAAACGGTGCCCAAAAACATAGAATCGTGCGCATTGGTGAAAAAATGTTTTAAGCGACGTCGACCGAGCAATTGGAAAAATTACCTACATCTTGGAAGCGCTCCATATGGTGTCATACCATATTAGCGTAAGAACCATTTATTCCACATTATTTTTATATTTTCTTGTATTTTCAAATTATTTGTTCTTAAATAAATTTATTTGGATTTGCTCAGAGAAGCCGGTACGAGAGTAAAGAGGTACGAGAGTGCAGAACGGTGCCCAAAGACGTAGAAACGTGCGCAATGGTGAAAAAATGTTTTAAGCGACATCGACTGAGCAATTGGAAAAATTACCTACATTTTGGAAGCGATCGATATGGTGTCATACCATATTAGTATAAGATCCATTTCCACATTATTTTTTGTATTTTCTTGTATTTCCAAATTATTTGTTCATAAATAAATGTATTTGTGTTTGCTCAGAGAAGCCGATTATCAATAAGATCAAAAATTTATATAATAACCAGCAGATTATATATGCATAAACGTACAAATATATCGACTGACGTGTGCGATCGAGAAGGAATAACCGGCGGTCATGGTAATAATTCATTAGAAGAGAAATGAATTGAAAAGTCAGTCAGAAGAGATAATTAATCTCGAGCGGTAATAAATCAAGCGAGCGAGCGACTGCAGGCTCCTTTTCGACTGATAATATAAAATAGGATAACCCGAATGAGCTTTCCTAAAATAATTTGCCTGAAAGCAGAGTCTCTCGGACTCGTCGAATCTATATTTACAATTACACGTGCATCCATTCCATAAATACTCTCATAAATAGACGCACACGTTGGCGGTTTAGACACGGCGGCGGGCGCTGCTTCGGTGCATGGAGAGACATTGAGAATGTACGAAAGCCGCGCTGTAAGCAAATTTTGCATGTCCCCGTGCTTTAGGACCAATTTTACTGTCTTCTCATCGTCGGATGCCTCGTATACATTCGCCCCGTTTATGTGTGAGCCCGTAACTATGCGGTCGCGACTTTGTGCACCTCCGAAGCGTCTCCGAGGATAGGGATTTATGTTGAAGCTAGACCAAAACGCTCAGGGACTAATTAATATCGGGAGCGCGAGTCTCGACACCTCGCACATCGGCAAACACGCTCGCGCGCACGCATCTCGATGCTTGCGCCTATAATAATCGCGGACTACGTAATACATTCGATATATGCCATGCAGCACAATCTGCCAGGGATTTTGAATTATTCCAGTGAAATTTCGTATTTTAATCATTCCCATTATTCAGAGCTTATCATGCAATTTCTCTGAATAATGATAATCCCCATAAGATGAGAGTATTTATTATTTATGGAGTCACACGGCATTATCGAAAATTTATGATCATTCCAATATAACATAACTTTTTAAATGGTAACGAAAAATCTTATTTTTACTTTTTTTTTTAAATCCAATATAAGAATTTTCATATCGAAATAGTTAAAAACCAGATTTTTTAATAACTTTCAATATATATAATAATAAAATAAAGGAAAAGACCGTCGATCGAAAGTGTCCCTTATACAGAAGAATCACAGCGGTATATCACCGATCGATTTCTCAGTGACATCTTCGGCTCGAGTTCTTTGCTAATTTTCTCATGAGGCCTCGGGAAATTGTACGAGGAGGAGGAGGTATACGGGAGAGACCGGCGGATGATTATCGAACGCGTGCTCGCTGGCTGCGAGCATGCACCGGTTCCCGGGGAATATATAAAAGCGAGCAGGAGAGGACGAAAAGAGAAAGAGAGAGAGAGAGGAAAGCGCGGGGGAGAATGAAAGAGGGGGTGGAAAGCTGATGCCGGGTTGCTCTGCTCGATAGAATCGTATACAAGCAACGAAGCAAACAACTTTGAAATCGGGACACGTCGATAACTGTGTGTATTCGTGCTCTCCTGGCTCTCTGTGTTGAAGTTGCCCGCGTACAAGCGATTTCGCGCGTGTGGGTTCACGTGTTTGCATGTATATTCGGACTTAAATAAGAGGGGGGGGGGGGGAGAAAGCGCTCTGGATGACGAGAAATCGTGAATTATGCATGAGCTCGGGGCTTTAAGGCAACGATGTATAGGTCGTGCGGAAAGAGAAAGAGGAATAAGAGAGAAAAGAGCCCTTCAGTGAATTTAACCTCGTCCCCCGCCGCCACTCCGCCATACATACCCTTCTTCGACTTCCTTCTTTCTTTCATTCTTCGTTTATTCAATATATATGTATAGTGTGTACGCTTATTATATGTATATAAATGCCTTCGATTATTATTCGTACTGTTCGATATCTTTCTAATAACACGCGCGCGCGCGCGCGGTGTTTATTTATTCAGACTCGTGTATGTGCGCTTGTATACAAAAAATGCAACCGCTTAGAAAATCGTTTTATTAAGATTGCACTCGACCGATTATAAAAGATTAATTTGACGCAACTGCGTCGCGGCGCGGATTACCAATTCAATCGTAATTGCGTTTCTAGCCGGCGAAACGGGGTGCATTTGGAGGATTATCCCGATGGCGCGGAGCGTGCGTCGCGTTGCGAATATTAATACCGATAGTGGTCCGAATTATGAATAAAAATTTATATACGATGTTATAGGGATTCCATTTCTTCGATAGAACGCGCTCTCGTGAATAATAAACGAACACACACCGCGCGTTTTGTCTTCGAAAAGTGTTTTTTCCTCGAGGGACACTTTTTCTCATACCTCGATTTTTTCGGCAGATCTCGCGACCGTGCCGCGGAGACCGCGTTTCCCGGGCGAGCTCCGGAGAAATCGTGACGAAATGCACGAGTGGCGAAAAGGGCGGAGAAAGGGGGAATTTGGAGATTCAACGATGAGAGAAACGAAGAAGGAAGCGCGCACACCCGGGGACGCGGCAGCATAAAAACTCGGTGGACTCGAACCTGCCTGCTCTTCTTTTCAGAGCTGCGGAAAATTAATTAAGGTCTGAAGAGAAGCACGAGAAGATGCGGACGGCGGACGAGGAGCTGCCAAGGTTTTGGCTTGTTTCTTGTTTGGCGAATTAGCGAAAACGTTTTCGCTTCCTCTTCGCCACTCTGCGCACCGACGTGGTTTCGCGCGCACGGAAAATATAAGCAAAAGACATCAGATATATATATATATACGACAAAAAGGGTAAAAAAATCGAGTGAGACCAGTGCTCGGCGCGTTAATTAATTTCCACCGCGTAGAACATTTTTATGTTTACGTAAAACGGATTTCAACTGAATTTTTACAAAAAATCCTTTTACTGGCGCACAACGAGATTATTTTTTCGCTCGAGTCTCTTGGCGCTCATCAAAAGTTTTTCACCGCGTAGTATATTTTATGTATAAAGCATCGATCATCGGTGTGTATCAGACTCGAGATAAAATTCTCAGTGATGAACAATGCTCGGCGCTGTCGAAGAAGAGAAATCCATTGTGTACCTTATTCCTTTCATGCCCCGTGTCTCGTCTTTTACCGTTCTCACACTTTGCTTATTGCACTCGATATATCTATGTATACACAGACCACCAGTATCATCAGGTACCATATCAATTTACATGAACGCAAAAGCACCGGAAAAATTTTATCTTGGAGCTTTAATCTCAAATATACACTACCGGTCAAAAGTATTTGGCCACCTGCATTTTGTTTAAGTTAAGAAGCTTTGTGAGGCTGTCATTAAAAATAAAGGTGGACACATAAATGAGTCCAAAATTAAAAAACTGCATTATTGTTATGTCTAAAAATTGCTAGTAAACAGTTAAAATATAATTATGAAGTAGTTTTACTCAATTAAACGTTTACAAAATGTATTTTACTAGGTGGCCAAAATACTTCTGAGCGGTAGTGTACATATTCGCCACTGTCTTTATCATTTTCGATTAATTTTAGTAGATGTATATTTTGTTTATTCATTTTGATAATAAATTGATTTTTGTTACCTAAGTTTTACTGATAGAATAAAATTTTACAATAAATTTATAATTTTCTCATTGATTATTAATCCCTGCATTGTATATAGGAAAGAGAATTTTATTGAAACCTTCGTCAGTAATAATTTAGTATATTTGCTGTCTTTTACGTTTGCTAGAAGTTTCAATTGATTAAAAAATAATAAACGTAGCTTTAGACGATAAATGCAGCGCTAGAGCGCATCGGAGAATAAATTCAATACTTATACTTTTTTTTTACGATGCGAATTTTTTGCTCTTTTTCTGAGAAAAGTTCCTCGCGGCGCGAATAAGATACTTCGGTCGGACAGTTGAATAGTGTGTGTCGAGTATAGAATTGCACAAAGAGAGAAAAAGGAGCTTTTTAATAGAAAGGAGAGATGGTGCGCGCGCGGGGAAGAGTTTGATATGTGTGATGATGGCAAGAAGCAGGTTGAACGAAACGGGACGATACGTGAGCGGACTTGTGAGCGAGAGCGTAGGCATTTTGGGAACGCGGGCTCTGTATGCCGGGACGAACGGGACATCGACAGGAGAGCTTGCGCCGTTTCCCCGTTATATGAATGAATTCCTGGCAAGTATAAGGACGTGGCGGAGAGCGAGGATTTCAGACGTCCGAGTCGCTCTTGCGTCCTTGCAACCCTCTTCATCCCTCCCGATACCAAATGAGGACTTGAATAATCTCGGAGCCCGTATATGTATACGTATAGAAATGAAATAGTTCGAGGCAAAAAGGAGGACGCGCGAATTGGCGCAAAGAAAAAATAGAATGAGGAAGAATGACGAGAATTTTATCCGACGTCTTCACGTATATTCATAGTCGACGAGCGGATCACCTGAGAAGAAACTATAAAAGTTATAAAAAAATGTCTATACGTATCCTGCGAACGTCGGGCTAAAGTTGAGCAAAAACGGGGATAAAATTCTCGCGTTTTACGCTGTTCGTAAATATCTGCAAGTTCATGGAAAAGTGCAGTAAAAATAGAGAAACGTCTTGAGACTCGACGATCGAATAACTCGACAAAAAATAATAAACGTACGATGAAAAAAAAAGCGTACAAATACATACATATTTATAAGTATATCTCTGATGTATACCAAGTCAAGTAAAAGTAGAGAAATTCGCTCGAGGATTTACAATGCTCGTAAATATCTGCAAGTTCATGGAAAAGTGGTGGGTAAAAATAAAGAAACAGAGTATTCACGATGAATGATTGAAAAGGGCACAACGTGACTCGGAATGTACGACGTTATCGATTATAAGATGTCAAAGAGGTGCTATCTTTTCTCATCTGTCCCGTCGGTTACGCCCTTTTTATTTTTGGAATTTATCACGTACGTATACTTGTACATTCACCGAGAGATTCGATGAATATATGATGATCTTCGTCGAAGGAAAAACGTACGATATTCCCGGTATACGTTTTCCTGCATGCATGTACCAAATGGTGAAATATCTGTCATATATATTCAATGTACTCGCGCACGAGGACGATGTGACGACGACCATTACCGCCAGACGGCACAGTAATCATATGTCTCTTATATACGAACAGAAAATACATTTCACGTACAGGCCCTTTCAAACAAAACGGAAAATCTTACTTTTAGCGACTTTAAAACGAGAACATTTTTGTTTTTTCGACGAAGGAAATATATTTTTGTGAAATTTTACTCCTCTTCTCTTTCATTTTTTAACAAAAATATAATAATTTTATATCTTAAATCATACGTGTATAATACACTGAGAAAAAATGTTGACTGAATCTACTAAAATTTTGTTGATTCAATAAATATTGGTTCAATCAACTGAAATTTTGTTGATTTAACAAAATTTTAGTAGATTCAATCAATATTTTTTCTCAGTGTACTTGTATGAAATATAGTAAATAAATCATTGAAACAAAATAAAAAATATAAGTGAAAAAAAAAGATTTCTCGATTCTGTGCTTGTGATAAATTTTTAAGATGCCACTGCGGTTCGGATTGGGAAGCGTGTCGGGTGTGCTACAATTTTTGTCTATTTTCCGAAGGCCATTTGATCATCTATACACGCGACTTTATATACTTTCTAGGAAACTCCGATACTGCATCGAGAAATTCGAAGCTATTATTGCTGGAGGGGGATAGGAAGACGAATGGTTCGATGGATCGTTTCGTGTGTGCTCGAAGAGGAAAATGTATGAGGCTTCGTCCCTCAGCTTATTCGTGTACAAAGTTACGCTCTCGACATAAAAGAATAATAACAACAATAATAATATTGATAGAGTTAAAAAAGGTGAATGCTTTGATCTATTAAATAAATTCTGTATTTCATTCCATAACCGAAAGTAATAACCAACATTTCGAAATAATGAATTGAGAAGAAAATTGAGTTATAAAATCGATCAAAAATCGATCGAAGGTGTATTAACGGAATTGAACCTTGTTCACTTTGTAGTTGCATGCTTGCCAGAGTTCCTTGTAAAATATTTTACGCTAAAGAAACACATGGAAAATGTTGCGATGAGAGTCAATATGAAGGGAGAAGGTAAAATGCAAAAAAAAAGAAAAAAAAACAAAGTAGCATAATGTCGGTGCGAGAGAAAAAAATCTATGAAATATTTGGGAAGGGTTTTTGATCGAGTGAAATATTTAAAATGGTTAATTGGCGACGTGGCACAGATGGACAACTGACTTTTTTGAATGACCACCTCGGTTGTGGACGGAAGGGAGGCGGATTGAACGGGCGATCGATGAGATCGGAAAATAACGCAAAATCAGATTCATCTGGGATAATATGAAGTCCAGTGCTGGATATCTCGGGCAGTGACTGATAGCGATGCCAGAAAGCCAACAGAGACCCATTAAGCCTCGGACTCCGGGTTCGTTAATGAACTTTGCATGTCAATTGCGTAACGCAGAATTCAATAATGAGATGGAGAGTGCTGGAACGAGAGGAATATCGTTACTAGCGAGTGAAATGCTGAGTGAATTCATCATTTCCCTGGCTACTGTAAAACTCCATTAGTCTCTTCGATCTCTTCTTTTTTTCTCTTCATCTCGTTTTATCTTGTCTCTCTCACCTCCTTCGCGTTTTTTTAACCAACCCTTGCATCCCTGTTGTGTTGGAGATCTGCCTAATATGTTCCACGAGCCTCGCACTTTATTCACCAACGCCACACAAAATTCAATAGTCTTTCTATTTTTAAAAAATCACTTTAAAAAACGGACGATCGTATATATTTATGGGTAATTGAAAATATGTAAAACTAATAACTTATAATGAAAAAGCCAATTATTTGATGCAAGTCCACTATTAAAAAACTGTTCGCTCAAATTTATTCATTTATTTATTTCATAACCGGTAACTCGATCCTGAATATTTTTGCAAGACAAAACGAACGATTTTAACATCAAGGTTCTTATTATTTCCAAAGCAGCACGTTGAATTTTTTTTCGATTTTAAGAACCTATTCGATCGGAAATTTCCTGTAGATTACGAAAATGCTACTTAATCGGAGCAAAAGTAATTTTTTTTTGGCTCTTTTTAATATGAATTCTTCGATTGCTTTCCGAATAAGTAGCATTTTCATCATCAATGAGAAATTTCCAAATTTCCAATTCACAAAATTGATCCAAAAGTCAGTTTTTTTGCTTGATCAATATGAATTCTTGGATTGCGTCCCGAATAATTAGCATTTTCGTTATCTGTATAGTACCACCGTTCCGACAATATGAAAAGCACAATGAATTTTGTCGCAGCAATATCGAAGCAGAGAGATTGGGCATAGATAGTGAGTGCACTGAACGGGCAGCTGAGTTGACAGCATATGCACAGTAGCAGCATAGAGCGAGAGAGAGAAAGAGAGAGAGAGAGAGAGAGAGAGAGAGAGAGAGAGAGTAGGCTTGCTTCGCCGTATTCTAACCGGACTTTCGCGAGTGCATGTATACAATATTGTATCGGTTGGTATAGGAGGAGTTTTGGGGTAGCAAAAGGGCGGAAGGGATGGTAAATGCCTCGTGGGCTTAAGGCATTTGATTAACCGCCCACCGGGCGCGTTGTGCCGCGTTCGGCAGCGCGGTAAACACAGTGTTTGCGCATTAAATTTCAGCCCCTGCTGCTGTGAGCCTTTCCCTTCGCCGTTCATTCGCTCGCGCTCTCGGCGAACCTGCTCGCGGTTCCGGCGGTTTTCGAGGATCCCAGCCACGCTAACTTTGTCACGCGGCATTAGTTATCTCCGAGCTCTCAAGCAAATTCCCCATAACCACTATTCAATTAATGAATAATGGATACAATTATATTCGCCGCTGCGCACCCGAGCATCGACGCACATGCTCCTCGCTTCGAAAATTCACAATAAAAATATTTTTATTTACCAAAACTATTTTTCATGCCATAAAATATTGACAAGTCTAAATATAAATGGCAAAAAATAAAAAAATTATTGCATAAATAAAGTAAATTATATGCTGAAAGAAATACTTTTGAAAATCAATAATTTGAGGAGCGAGAGCAGATTTAATTAACGGATGAGGCTCGCAGGGTGACAAAAACACGCTGCTTTATTCTCGGAGGCGCGATCGATCAAAATTTGCAAGCGCATATGACGTCAAAAAGGTTTTATTACGAGTATTCAGGGATTATTTACTTTTTCAAAGTATCGGAGGACATTGTAGTTTATTTCGCGGCGAGGTCATCGAGGTATTCGCACCGATCGCTTCATCATTCAACAAAGGGCGCGTGAGAGCGGGATTAAGCGACGGACGAAAGATAAATCTAGGATGGGCGAGATTATTCTTTGCGGAAGATTATATGGAAGGATGAGCGCAAACTTGGTACGATCCTTCTGAGCAGCACGATCCCTCTCTCTATACACTTTTTCTTTCTTCTTACGTGCCAAATATCTATCTATATATACGTACGAGCGAACTTTCTGTTTACATTTATAAAACAGAGTTATTATTCTTCTAAATAAAATTTAAAAAAAAATGATATTTAATAATTATGAAAAAATTTAGTATACATATGCTATGTCGCAAACAATCGGGATATTTTTTTTTAAAGTTAAAAATATATGTCGCGGGGAATATGAGAGAAAAATAATCGCGATTCTTCAGACCGAAATGGTCGGAAATGAAGAGACGTTATTCAGAATCGAAACTGCTATTTTACTTCTTCAAAGAAGCCTTGACGATACTTTTCTTTTATCATCGTCGATTTTTTCCCCGTCTCGCGATGTCCCTCGCGACTGAACCGTTCTCTTGTCAAATCAAAACGCTCTTTATTCTACCTTTTTTCGTTCTTATTACAGCTCTTTCATCGCTTTGCCTCTTTTGCTGTCTTCTCGCCCGGAGTTTTTGTCTCTCGTCCATAAATGTCACTCGCGTTTCGATGATTCCACCAATAAAGGAATTTCGCGCGAGTGGAAAGTATTTCAATACCCTTCAGAGCAGCTGCTACTAAAAATTCAACATTTCAATAACAATGCCTCTTCATCGATATATAAGAGAAAAAAAAATAAACGAAGTCGTCCGCTTCGTCGCGGGAATGGAAAAAAATTAATATGCGCTGAAAAAACATAAAATTGTAATGGCTCCGTGTATACAAGAAACATTTTTTACGACGCAATATATCCTTTTTTTATCAATTTCGAGATAAAGCAGATTTGAAGAGCCCAGTTAGAATTGCTCTTTCAGGAGGGAATATAGAGAGCAGCGAGAAAGCAACACGGTGGCGGGGGGAGCGTGTTTCCCAGATGCTAACGACGTACGGGTTTGATGGGGCTCTTCCAGGAAAACCGATACACCGTATCGCGATGGTGGACGAGGTGAGATGAAAATGGGACTACAGATAACAACCTTGTGTACCCTGCTGTAACTACACAGGCCTAACTGCTCCCTTAAAACGCACATGCACAAACACAGTCCTTCGGAGATCCTCTATATTCGTCGAGCGATCCCTTACACTCCGAATAATATCATCCCTTAGCCCATTTTCCATCGTATCCTTCATAAAGTGTCTCTGCTTCGCTCGATTACAAATCTATCCTGAATCTCCGTGCTTCAAATTCTATGCTATCATGTTTTCACAAAGTTTCCCTATACAATCTCTATATTTTCGAATATTTCAAAGGGTGTACAAACTATTTATCCTCCTTTTTCGAAGCTCATTTTATTGAAATTTAAATTAAAACTCATCCCTGGTTATAATCTGAAATACTTTTTAATGTATTTCGAAAGAGGGTGCTCAATTATCGAAACAATTTTTATCATAAACTATTTTAATCAAATTTTAATTAACTTTGATAAATTAAAGTCCAGACAAAAATCATTTTAAAATACAACGCATGGATCAAATGTGTGTAAAACAAGGTGTATCATTTTCAACTCTTGAAATTGTGGTGATTTCTTACAATTTTCAAAGTCCAAGCGCATCGTTAATCAAAAATGCAATATGAATTTCCGTGACTGAAAAATAATTTCGCACATTCGGGATTTGTAAAATTCACGTTTCTATAAATATATATAAATACGCGTATGGTGCGGTGAATAATAAAAGGGAGAGAGTAAGCCGTTTTGTATGGTACAACGCATCGGAGAGTCGCAGTCGCATGCTAATTAGATGGAAAATGCAAAGCTGGGAACATTTTGAATCGAAATGCTTGCACACGGTCGCTCTCGGGACGAGTGAGGCGCATGCCTGGCCGTTTTTTCTCTCATACGGTGTGACGCAATATTAGACGAGAACAAAACATCGCTCGTCCACAGAATATGTCGAGCAATCATTCGCCCGAAATATTTTATCTGTATGAAATATATAATACATATTTTCCACGGAAACGAACGTACGTACAAAAGCAAATTAATAATTTTTGAACAAAAAGAACTGTATCCTAAAATAAATATAAAAAATTGTTTCTTTTGCAATTTTTGTTTATTATTCCAAGCATAGAGATTGGTCAATAATAATATTCACATACACAGCGAGGCAGGATCGATCTCGCGTGTTTTATAAATAGCTTTTACTTGACAGTCGTTCGGGTTGTCGACGTTGGCCGAGCAACAACGAAATTTGTTCGCTTCGCTTTCCCGGAGCGCAATAAAAATAATATGGGGGACGGCGAAAAACGAGGTAAAGAGAGATGTATAAAGTATAGCGAGTGGATAAAATAGCGAGGACACATTGTCGAGGAGAGCCGGTTATTATTTTTCCGCTCCAAGTGTCGCTATCCTGCGCCGGTTGCATCGTCGAAAAGATTCCTCCGTGCGCGCTCGACGGGAGCTCGAGAGGCGGAACTCCGTGGCGCACACATTTAAATAAACAAACGTAACCGGCGACGAAAAAAGTTGGAGGAAGGCGCGCTCGCGAATATACCGAGGTACGAAAAAAAAAATGAAGATCGACGAGCGAGACGAGCCGTTTTCATTTATTTTCTTCGTTTTACGAATCTCAAAATCCTTTGATGTATTCGGAATCCCGATTGAATAAACAAACACGGGCCCCGTGTGCGAGTGAATATCTAACAGAGTGACTGACTATTTTTCAATTACGGGAGCGGTGAGTATTTCCCGGGACAGAGATCAAAATTTTATCTCGACGTTTGGCCAACTTCGTCTCTCTCCTTTGAATTGCCAATTTTTTCCAAATATCACCCCTCGCAGGTATATATATTTTAACCGGAGCGATGAAGTTTGCGAATAATGCGAGTAATTTTCATTTAAAAAGTGTTCCCGAAAGAATTATATACATCGTATGCACGACGATGAAGAGAGTGCAAAGTTTTTGTGTACTACGATAATGACGAGATGGTCGTTCATGGTATAAAAGTGAGGCGAGGGGAAAGAGGATTTGTCACGAGACTCGGGCGCACGAGGGATGAAGGAACTTTGTGTTAACTCCGATCGTTACAAGTTTTTCGTAATGACAAATGTTTGCCGAGTGTAGTCTCATCGCGTTGGTCATAACACGATGAGAGCTCTCTCTGCTCCCCCTGCTTCCTCTTTTATTCCCCTTTTCCACAATAATTCTCTCGAAGGAACGCCTAAACTCGGAAAAGTGAAAAATATCTTTTCTTTTTTACACGCCCACCCACACACGCGAGCAATAATCTTGGGGGTAACGCGCGACGAGAGCTTAACTCCCGAGCAATAACAAGTTAGACGCGATGTTCGAGACGCCGCACGTGCTTATAAACCGAAGATTACACGTTTAATAAAATCTTGGCGATTTCCCTTTTACTTTTCGTGCCTTATTTTCACAAACACCGAGGGTAACCAAAAATATAATCAAAACAGGCAAACACAAGGAAAAATATATTTCGAGTGAAATATTCGAAGCGAGAAATAACACGATTAAAAGTGACAAAAAAAAGTTAGTATAACGGGAGATTGTTAGTTTTCTGGAAAGTTGAGATCTCCCTCTTTCTCTTCTTGGAAAAAAGGAAGGTCAAGATTTAAGGGACGAGCAGGCTGAAAGTTGGCGCTTTAATTACAGATTCCATCCGCGCCTCCTTCCTCTATCCTTGCCAAGTTTTATAGTGCACAATATGTACATACACACCGTAATAAGATCCGTAAATAAATGTCTACATATTTATACACGTGTAGACGGAAAGTTTTATAAACAACTTTTTCCCGCAGCATTTTCCTGAGGTGATTATTCATGACTCTCGTAAAGCTCAACTTTTTTCCCCCGTTTTTCTCTTTTTCTTTTTTTTTCAAGCACGAAGAAAAGCCGAGGGAAGGAAGAGACCGGACTTTTCGTCTCCGCGGCGCTGCTTATTCTCTGTCGGACAATTGAAAAAAAGCGTGGTAAATATCCACACGCGAATGGGATTGAGGAAAAACTAATTTAAAAAAAAGCTCGTCGCCTAAAAATTTTTTTCACCGGTATTTTTTTCTCGTCGGCCGATCTTATATATCAGACGTCAATTCAATTTCCCAATGGAGACTCGAAAGATTCCGATCGTCGAAATCCAAAGGAGACCTTCCCCCTTTTCTCATCCTATTTCTTTTCCTCTCACTATTTTTTCGCTCCTAGCAGGAGGATGAGTCTCCCGAGATTGCGAGAATAAGATACGCTCGCACGTTTTTCTCCCTCGAAGCACACGAGAATTTATGTGAATAATTTCGTCACCGGTGTATCCCTATCTCACGTCGTGATTCTTATACCAAACAATACGATAGAAAAATATTTGAATAACGAAAAAAAAATCATATACCTATTTTGACTGTTATTCATATATCTTATTATAATATAAATGTGAATGTTTGTATGTTTTGATGTTTGTTACTTTCCATTTTTTCAAAAATCTTCAAGGCGTCATAACTTTAAAAAAAATTCATGTCTTAACGTAATTCCAACGCCATTCGCTTAGTTTTGTAAAAATCTTTAAAAATCACACTTTATAAAGTTCATTTCGTGAAGAAAAAGGAAAGATATTGCTAATTGAAATATTCGTGGGTCTACGAGACCCCGTGTCCAGGGGACGGACCCCAGCCAAAATTCACAAAATTAAAAACAACATTTTTTGCTAGTAGTATACATATTTAAAATAAAAAATCTTTGACAAGTTTCGAAAATCTATCGAATGCATTAAACTCCCTGAATAATATGAATTTTTTACAAGGATTGTACGAGCAACGCATACCCTTGAAAAAAATGAGCTCGGGGATGAAATCTCCACGTGCGAAAAGCAACGAGGGATGAAAAAAGCCGGTGAGGGTTCGGTGGTGAGTTTGTGGTGCGTTGTTTCAATGTTTGATGAATAAAATAATCAGAGGTCGCCGCATCAGCTTCCGGCTTACCTGAATATTCTTCGCTTTGAAGTGGCTCGAGGCAAATTTATTTACGATACATACTTTTGAGAGCGAGAGAGAGAGAGAGAGAGAGAGGGATTGGAGGGAAACTCGGGCTCTGACGATTGCTCCGGAAACTCACGGATTTCGCCCGCATCGATCCCAATTCCGTTTAATCTTCTCCAAGATTACGACTGTATTTCACCGAGGGTCTCGCATAAATAATTCTTTATATTCGCGTAGCTCTCTTTTCCGGCCGCTTTGATCGTGAAAGTCGGGAAAAATAATCGGGGTGAAAATGAGGAAAAGAAAAATAAAAAAAAGAGCTCGTAGCAGAGCGAGATCGAGATTTTGCGGTTTGGTTGACGTCACTCGAGGGAGTCAAAGTTTTTGGGGAAGGGAACGGAGACGAGAGGGTAACTGGAAACACGATTTTCGCGTGCAAAACTTTTCGTCCGCATTTTGGCAATGTCATCGGGCCTTGATCCTCGCTATACGCCTGGTTTGACTGTCCGCCTCGTTGGAGAGAGCCTTTCTCACTCGACTGAAGCCTCTCTCCCGGCCCACCAAGGCACGTCACTTTAATTATACGCCCACGATTCTACCTCCTGTTTGAGAAATACTTGCAAACTTTGTTCTCGCGCCGGCATCGAGACCAAAGAAGAAAATCAAAAACTTACAATATATACCCAGCTCTAAATTATTTTTTATCCTCTTTCTTTTTCTTTTTTATAATAATGTTTGTTATTGACTCTTTAAAACGAAGTTCTATAATAAATGATGAAAATAAGTGGCTACAATTTATAAATATATGTCCATCCATTGTCACGAAAAATTATGGTTGAAGAACTTTTATGCAAATTTTCAAGAAATTATGTTTGCAGTCTTTTTATCCAAGAAAACCTTCGTAATAGAAACAAAAAGAAATGAAGAAGAATATGAAAGGTACGTGGGTATATCTGACGTATTTAGGAAAGCTTGGCCAAAATCTCGGAATCGTATAGTCGTCGTTTCGCTGCACACAATAAGAGAATCGCGGTGCACAGTCGCGTACACAAATATGCAGACGGTGTACATAAGAGAATGGAAATACGAAAGAGGAAAAGCTTCTATTTCACGCCGGATGGAGAGACGGTGGCTCTCTTTCCTGCTCGACGTGACTACCTACCGGTTACGTACTACATGACATATGAGCATCGACAATTGAGAGACAAAAGGACGGGAGCTGGGACGCCTCGACCCTTGAAAGTTGCCTCTTTCCTTTCTCCAAAGTTGCACCAGCCTAGCCATGCAGCGCGAGCCATTGTATACACAGTGTGTAAAACGTGCCAGTACCCTGCCACCCAAGTGGCTCAATTTTCTCTCCTATTTCCTATTGTTTCGCTCTATCGTGATCGTTCAATCTTCCTCCCAGCCTCATCCTCGCTCATTTTTTTTCCTCCTCGTTCTACCATCTCTCGTCGACTCGTCGTTTGTTTTTTTTCCCTTTCAATGACTCTCCTCTCATCCCCCTCCTTCATCCCTCGTTTTGTCTCTTTACAAGCTTTATTCCCTTCATTATTTTTACCTACTTTTCTTCTCTCGATTCACCTCATCTCCTTTTCGTTACAGGTTACTGGTGAAAAGTTTTTAATTATTGGGATTCTTCCGATGCCCGTCGTTTCTCTTGATTTTTAACAGGCGCGAGAAATCAAGCGCGAAGGCTAATTTTTATCCCGACTTCATAATTTTCAAAGTCATATTTCGAATGATAAAGTTTTACGAAGAAGAAGGGATGAGGGAAAGAAATAAAGGACAGCGCGCCTCGTGTTCGCGATATTTCCAAAGTGAACGAGAAAATGGCTCGTCCCTTATGGGAAAATGTATGATGGTAATGTCGTCCTGGATGTTCTTCACTTTATAAAAAATATACTTTTTTACCCTCATTTAACAGCGCTTATCGTTCAGAGAGTGCAACCACTTTCTTTACCCTACACGTGCCTTCCATAATATATTTTCCCATTTTTTTTTCTCCCACTCGGATCAAGTATTCTCCTTCGTCTTAGTAATAATTCCAAAAACGACCAATACGCTCCATCCCCATTTTTACCATCATCATCATCATCATCATCATCATTATTATTATATTACGACTGACTTTACTATTTCATCTGTATCATTTTTCTTCTCCGGCGCTCTCCTTTGCATTTTCTCAAACGAAACTATACTTTATTCCTGTCGCGTGGAAAATGCGTTTCTCTTTTCTCAGTATTATGTATATGAAAATTGAAATACTCGCAGGGAAATTTGCCACGCGCGAAATTGATGCTCGTAAAGACGGAACGAAGAACGTTCGAGAGACACACACGTCGCGTATATATTTTATCGAAAAAAAGTGAAAACTGTTGAACCGTTCGGCTTTTGAAATTGACACTACAGTTTTTCATAAAATTGGGAGCGAGCGAGAAGAAAAATAAGAGCGATGACGTTTGAAAAAAAACTTGGTCGATTCGCTGCTGGAAAAAGAATCGCATTCTGAAAAATTTCATCGTCCGAGCGAGACGAGTTCGCGAACGCGTTACTTGTCTCTCTTTTGACGGGAGACATAATATTTCCGCTCCGATCGCGGGAATATTTACCAAGCGTCGACGTTACTTTGAGTTACGTTCCCCCAGAAACGTCATATTACTCGAGCGCCCGAAGGATATTTCGTATCAACAAACACTTTGCCGGTAAACGAACGTTTCCAAATATTATTGACAAGCCTAGCGAAATAAACTCGATGTGTATGGAAAAATACACATTCAGAATGATAAAACATGCATTTGGTACGCGTATAAATATGTATACGACATATATACGTGGGCGCGATCCGTATATATTCGATTTTCGCATGGCGCAAAATCGTCTTACGGGAAAATGGACGTTTCATATAAATAAGTTTCATACACGTGACTCCGAAGCAAGGACTCGAGAGGTCATAAGGAAAATAGCCCGGTAAATAAATAGATGTATACATAAATAATGCATCAAAACGGGCCTTCCTTTCGCCCCGTTGAATATTTTCAGTGCACGAATTGCTTTTCGTATTCAAAGGAAAATCGAGACACGGAAGAAGAATCTCTCGAATTTAGCCAATCGAAATAAAGATCCGTATACCGGTATTTACACATCTACCAATTTTTTAAACTTTTTTATTACTGCAAATAAAATAAAACGCGAGAGACTTTTCCTCATGACCGGAAAATTTTACAATAAAAAGTTTTCCGGAGCGAGTCCAATATTTTCTAAAATATAAACGAGCTTTAGCCGAGCCACTTCCGGTTTATCGATTTGTTTCAAAATTTAAGAAATATCCAATAAAAAAAATTATTCGGGTCAACTTTTTCAGATTCCTCGCAAATAAGACGGGGGAAAATACTTTCCGGCTGGCTGGTTATCCCTACACGTGGTTGAATCAGAGTGTGCACGAGATATTGGAGGGAGCTTTTCTCAAGGGTGATGGTTTCTCTGCTCTTTCGAGTCTTTCGACTTCGGTTGCGCGTTATATCCTCCGGAGCTTTTTCCCGGATGAGAGAATGATACGTCTTTCTCAGTTTCTCTCTCCCTTCCTTCCTCTCTCTCCCCTCCCCTCCCCTCCCCTCCCATCCCTTCACTCACGCTTCGCCTTTCCAACTGCATTTTGAGTTCTTCCTTATTCTTATTCTATATACTCCTCCGCGTTTCTTTCGTCTGGATGCAACGAGCCAACAGATGGAGTACGAATCTTCCCATGGGACAGAACTTTCCGTAGCCCGCAGCGCAGCAAGAGACAACAAGAAGGAAAATTATATCTGCTTCACTTCGCGACGGGATTCGTGATATTCTCCAGACCGCATGTATACAAAATATATATATTATATATATTGTGAATACATTTCGCTGATGTTTTTCTATTATTATTCTCATAACATTTTTCTGATGATTCCAGTCGAGAAATTCCGGTGACGAGATAAAAAAATTGTATAATGTCATATGGGGAATGTATTATTCAACTTTTTTGGGACGTATCCAACTATACTGGGACTTATTTTATTTAAGGTACTTCTCCAGCCAAACGAAAGTCTGCAGAAAATTTTTATGTTGAGTATATATAAGTAAATTGAGTAGTTTTTAATGTATTAGAAGAAAAAAATCGAGGGGGGTCGCCGATGTCATTTTCGAGAAAAATTGAATTGAAAATAATGTGCTTTTTAACACGCAAACATGACCCAAGATAGTAATTCTGTACAGCTATTTGGTTTTTTGTGTTGTTAAAGACTGCAGATCTAAATAAAAAAAACCTCTCATTTTGTTCGTCATTAAAAAATTTGCAATTTAAAAAAAAAGTATCGGCCTGTTACCAAGCTTTCTAACAAAATAAAATAGAATTAGTGGAAATTTAAGCAACAAATCGCAGATCTCCATCGTTTCTTTAAATATTTGGCAACTTTGCCCGTAACGTAAGACTTTTAAAATAGCATAAATAATTAAATAAACACATCTATGTGTAATAATCATGCGCGTTTTATAAAAAAAATGAACCACTTATTTTTATAATTACGAGCAGCAACGCGGCCGCTGCGCGGCCGCTTTTTCCGTTTCAACATGTTTGAATTGATGTTTTACAATTATTCTAAGCGTATACTTCATACAAT